>NW_019292292.1:28831-50421 GCF_000500325.1 Leptinotarsa decemlineata | reverse complement strand
GTGGCAACGCCGCAATGCTGAAAATATTTTAGATCGATAGAACAGGTAAGGAAATGTGAGAGGTGAAATTTTCAGAAAAATCATGCTTTGCGTTTTCCAGAAACGTCTAACCTACCATCGACCGTAAGTCACGCTGTATATGCCACGTAATTTTTTGAATATCGAATTCATTTTTCAATTAACAATATATTGTTTCATTCATTCTGTTGGAGAAAACATCAACTATTCAATTTTGAATTTCAACGAAATAAAACCACTCATGAGTATAATACAAGACAAACCAAACAACTACTAGTTGAATCATATCACTTACTACTGTCGACGAAACATGGATGAATGGTAAAGGTGCTGTGAACTATATTTTTTTCAAGAATATAGCTGAAAGTTGTGGCATTTGAGAGGACTGTCGCGGAAATAAGTAAACTAATGTCACATCTGGTAATGAGTACCCGATGGTTGTGGTGAATTATTTTTTCAACTGGCTTGAGATAGTACCTTTTATACGAAACGTTCAAATCTATCGGATCCGGGGCCAGTATTTCGAGTCCAATGTATGGAAAGATATGTTGGCAGTTTACCAGATCGAACATAGTTATGCGGTAGATCAATTTCCGAAAATCATGAAATGTACACGATGAGAGTTTATTAAAGAATAAAAACAGAGTAGGAAAAAAGGGTCAAAACTGCATCATATCTTGTAGGATATTGTTTAGTCAAAAATTAGTTCAAGTCCAAGATGTTTTGAATAATCAATGATTTTTTCTAAATCCTTTGAAACACTGTTTTCATCGCCAGCGATTGAGCCATCGTCCAAATTCCAACAATTAAATTAAGAAGGGATATAATCCTGGAAACGAATCTTTAACCTTATGTAGCATGATGTTTCTATCAATCATGTTGAAGGCGTTTTTGAAGTCTATATTCAGGAAAATGTTATTTCCGAAAGTTGAGATTCGTGAAATTATCATAGTGATGTTGACTAACTATTCCACTTAACTGCTGTAGACATGCGGGAGGTGAATTAAAAAAATATTGTCTGCAAAATAGGTTTTTCTGGAATACCTTGACAATGCCGCAATTGAAATTCGAAAACAAAAATTCCTTAGAGAGCTAAAAGAAATATGGAATCGAATGACGTATTAATATACTTGGTGGTCTAATTAAAAATATATAACTTCGGTTGGCCTCGCTCGGCTGAATCACCCAGTATACGAGAAAATAATTTTGAAAGATAGTATTCATCGATATGACTGCCAAAAAAAATTGAGCAATTCGAAAAATGTTTCTCCCTGACAGCAATGGACCGAGGGAATCTTGTTGACTCACCCCGTATAAACCAGAATAGTGGATATTGTTGGAAATGAGACTCATTATCTCTAACCATATCTTGAATTCCATATTTAGGTGGATAAGTATGTTCATTTGATTGTTCAAAATTTTCATTTTATAAACAGTCATTATTTTTGGAAGTTATACATGTTATTATCATTATTATACCGAAAAGGTTGTGGTGGTCGGGTCGACTCATTCGGAGAACGTGCAGGTGATATCATCATGGTCCTCTGTATAGTACTCCATCGAGTAGCATTCTGTTATCTAGATATTCCAAATTCAGAAGTCCAGCCGTCTCTGTTGGGGTGAAGTACAACTTGGAGAGAACTATTTGGGGTGCAAATTTCTATGTAGATGCAATGTTGTATCAAATATCTTGCAATAATCAATCTAGGCCATAGAGGGGTTACGCTTATACTGTATTGCGTTCTGCACTACACATCTATTGATGAACAGGTTCTCTTTACATTCAGCGACGCGACGCCTCCGTTTGGCCGTCTGTATATCCTTTGGAATATTCAGCAACTGCAAGCATGTCATCAATCAGTGATTTTTAGGAAACAAAGAATCCCTGTTTTTGGAGATGAGAACGGTTCGCCCCTCGACAAACCAACTTGAAATCGTTTGCTTTCCGTCCAGTCATGAGTTTAAAACTATGACCAGTTGTCGGCGGGTGGTCGGTGGTTTTTCCCATCAATAGATCATCTCCAACAGCAAGGGCACTTCCTGCGGCGGGCGCCAAGAGCTCCGCCCTGAATAAAGGCAAGGAACCGGCTACCCCTGCAGGAAAGCTCCCTCACTTGTGCACCTTCACGGAGGGAACCCCAAAAAGGTTGAAGAAGCCGCGCAACGACATTTATGTCGCTGTACCTTCCAAAACCTTCGCGGAGGCCACTGTGAGACACCTCAAGGTTGCCAAAGGGAGTGTGTTTTCGGCGAGTCTACACCTGCCGATATAAAGGAGATGTCTCCTAGCGACCTGTCCACCTTCCTGGAAAAGACAAGATGGACGACAACCTAGGAGGACAACTTCTCCGGAGGATGTACAATTGGTCACATGTGGCCTAAGTGCTGTGAGTCTTCACTCACCCTCTCTACTCTAAAGATACAGATACAGGCCTAAAGTGTCTAGGTTGAGTGGTTATGGAGTATCATAAATGTCCTTATAAATGGATTCCACCCGATCAGCAGTCGACGGATTGGAACAAGCGAGAATGTTTCTTGCTTTGGATACGAGACGCGTATTTTCTCGCCAACTTGATCTTAGCTTTCATCTGATGTACTCGTCATTCATTATTTCGATCCGCAAGGTCGGGATTTAGTCCTTAACATTCGGGAAGCGATTGAACAGCGATGTATACGGTGGTGTTAATTTACCAGATATCAGCCCCATCTGTAGGAATATCATGAATCTCACATGGAAATGGATAGCTGGTCAGGCCCTTTATCCTAAGCTCCAACCCATTTCAAGGACGTGCCAACATCTTTCACTAATAACTACCCCACAACCGTGAAGTAAGCGATCATTTTATCCGAGAATCGTGTGCCCTGAGAAGACATGTTTAGGTTAGTAGATGAACAGTGTATGTTCTGGCCCACTTCAAGGTCGCATGTCGTTGGGAAGTATTTCAGAGAGAGACTTTAGTGGGTGGGAGAGAGAAACTTGTGATGTAATCGACGCAGAGAAGGATGGAATGAGTATCGTAGAGATTCAAAGAGATATCGTAGAGATTCTCACACACATTTATATGAAACATCAATTCTTCCCCAAATCTGAGTATATTTTCCTATCTTCTACAAGGAAATGATGTTACAATTTCCCTAAGGACAAAGCCTACCACGCCGACATCCTGGGTTCGTGACAAGTGGGCCCGAGGGGTGGAGCGGATTCCCACCCTCTTTGAATCTATACGATACTCATTCCATCCTTCTCTGCGTCGATTACATCGCACGTTTCTCTGTCCCACTCACTAAATTCTCTCTCTAGGACTGCCGCGGAAATAAGTAAACTAATGTCACATCTGGTAATGAGTACCCGATGGTTGTGGTGAATTATTTTTTCAACTGGCTTGAGATAGTATCTTTTATACGAAACGTTCAAATCTATCGGATCCGGGGCCAGTATTTCGAGCCCAATGTATGGAAAGATATGTTGGCAGTTTACCAGATAGAACATAGTTATGCAGTAGATCATTTTCTAAAAATCATGAAATGTACACGATGAGAGTTTATTAAAGAATAAAAACAGAGTAGAAAAAAAGAGTCAAAACTGCATCATATCTTGTAGGATATTGTTTAGGCTACATCAGGTCTAAATCGGCGGTACTTATCATTTAATGATCTTAGGTTGGTAATTCATCGACACTTTGGCAGTTCTAGAGAAGATCCAGAATTGTTTTACATTTTTTTAATCCTCGTTATGAATTCTCTCAAGAATATAGACAAATATTTGCATTCTGCTCATAATGAAATCTAAACTATTTAACATAATAATTCCTTTAGTTTCAGTTTGTGTAGAAAAAAAAATCAGAATAGATAACTACTTTTTTCTATAGAATAATTGAATGAATCAAGAAAAGGAAACATAAAAAGTATCAGATTATGTACTGAGGATGGTAATATTATCACATCGTGATTTATATACAAGCAGATGATAATGAATTTTTATATTTTTTATAAGGACTACTTGAATATTTTTGAATTCACTAATACTTTGTTGAATAATTGAGGCGTTGATGATAAATATTATATTTATTTAACAACATCAACTACTGTTGGATGTTGAATTCATAGACCTTCTCGACGACTTTTGGAAAAACGTCTCATGAAACCAAAAAACAATCTTACACTATACAGGTATGTGGTAACATTGCTATATTCGGAACCGTAACAGATACGATGACGATTAAACGGGAAAAAAGAAAACCGTCATCAGTAGCAATACAATGGTCGAAAAAAATTTACGGGGACTCTCGTCCCCGAATTAAACAGGGAAAACAAAAAATGCTGTTTTTCGTTTTCTTTCGAATGGAATTGTTAGTTCGGAGAATATCAAAAAATGGAAACGAAAAATGTTATTTTATTCTAATTGTACTATGACAATGTAATAATAAATATTCGATAAAACGTTTCGTGTCAACATGGCCACCGTCACTTTCGAATTTATTGGATTGTCTGAATTATATTATGAAGAAATCGAAACAATTTACAAAAGAAGTAACGACAGGACCGTAATTTAAAATGGTTGTCACTGATGATGGTAGTTAATTCAAGTAAAACGCTATGAAAATATCAAATGTGATATACCCTTTGATTGTGAATTTATAGCTTCATCAATATCTGTAATAAAAAAGACAGGTCCGTATTTCAATCGTCTTCGTATCTGTTACGTTTTAGAATATAGCAATGTCACCACATGGTAGAATAAATGCCCTGTATAGTTACAAAATACAATACACAGAATGAACACTCAACTAATGATCCTAGGTGGCAGCACCACTCAAATAAACATAAAATATTAATGTACTCATAGTCTCAACATACTTCATCGTCAATCTTTTCAGATTGTAACTGCCATCCAGCTGGTGTAGTAGCGGGCTTTGCTGGCTGTGGATCAGTACCTGCTGGTGAACTCTGCCAGTGTAAAGAAAGGGTGGAAGGCAGAATATGTAACAAATGCAAACCTCTCTTTTGGAATCTCAACCCTAACAACCCAGATGGATGCGAGGAATGTAAATGCAATAGAACCGGAATTCTTGGCGGAATTGGCATTTGTGATACTGAAGATGGTCAGTGTGTGTGTAAACCTTCTGTCATAGCACGAGGTTGCTCTGAGTGTGCTGATGGTACATATGGTTTGAGGGAAGATGATTTATTTGGATGTTCAGGTAAGTGACTATTTTCTTTAATGCACTGTCAAATAATAAGTATACAGTGCGGACGTAAATAATGAATCAATTTACTCAATTCATGTACATATTATTGTCTATAATGGATGTTACATATCTTTTATAATAATGGGCAATGTCCCTCCTGACGAAAATCAAGTAGTTTTCATAAAAGAGCTCTAAAACATTATCATTTCAACCTTTTCCTTTAAAAAATTATTTAAATACTTAAAAAAGAGGAATGAAATAATGCATTCAACATTTAAAGGGATTCGTTTCTATTTCACCATTTGGCAACATCGGTTATAGCTACCTGTATGAGACAAACAAAGATGACATATTTCAGAGGCATGCTGTTCTGTTTACTCAAGTTCCGAGACATTCTGTGACATATGACATTTTGTGCACCTAACCAATCTTTCTCTAGAGAAATAAATAACAAAACAACTGTTGTTTATGTGGCTTGTGGAGGTAGTATTGAACTATAATTTATATTTTGCCTCAATTGTTGATTTCTAAAGATAATTTTCCTTTTTAAAGTAGAATATCTAGGTACATATAAATTATTTCAGCTTGATATAGGCGCTGTTGCCAATATGTGAATTAGAAACAAATCCCTTTATAAATGAAAACCCAACATTTGAAACATCAATTTGAATACTTTTCAAGATGACTTTGAAAAACTCATGATTAAACTCAACTTCATTTTGTTCAAACTTGCATTTGCTGTAATAACCCAAATTGAGGAACATTTCCCATTACAGTAAGTTAAAAAAATGAATCACAGAAAGGGGGGCAGTTCTAAGTGAGATAGAAAATCATTCATGAAATGAATTGATTCCATCGAAGCAAAGCAATGAATGTTTTTAACAAAATCTGGATGAAATAATTTCGTTATTTTTTCTTTGAGATCCGAAATTAAATTATTCTTTAAAATTTTTGGTGAATGTTAATTGAATGTACCCAAATTCAATTGTTATCAAAATTTCCTAAATTCAAATAGGCATACGTCATCTGGACTGGAGGAGTGGGAATCAAGAGCTGATGCGCTTGATATTTCTAAGGTCTTTGACCGTGTGTGGCATGAAAGTTTGCTGGCCAAACTTTGATGCTATATTTTGTTGGATCACTTCTGTGTATGGCTTTTCAGTTTCCTAGTGTTCCCGAGGGATCCATATTGTCTCCAACCCTCTTTTTATTGTATATCAATGACTCATTGGAAAAAAACCAAGAATCCAATATAGTGCTTTGCTGACGACTGCACACTTGTCTCGTCATTCCATTTAGATTCTAGGACATCTGTTACGGAGGCACATCTTCACCAGCAGCAGGAGTTTGCATATTTTAAGTGAAGATCTAGAAGTGATTTCTTATTGGGGTGAAAGTAACCAGGTTCAATTCATTGCCACAGAAACCCAGGCATCGGTTTTCTCTAAAAATATGAATATCTCCGAACCGGATATAATAATGTCAGGTCAGACGATTCCGCTTTCTGCTTCGATAAGTTTGTTGAGGGTTAAAAGGACACCAATATGTCTTGGCACAACCATGTCGCTGGAATTGCAAAGGCTGTTTCTCAAAAGCTTGGAACACTGTTCCGAACCAGAAAACTGTACACACCTCAGCAACTTTTGATGCTTCATTAAGCCCAGATCAGACCTGCTTTGGAGTATTGTTCTCATGTATGGAGCTCTGCCCCCAAACATACCCTGAAGTTGCTAGATTTCATCCAGAAAAGAGCCATCTGCCTGATTGGAGACGCGAACATCACGTGCAACCTTGGTAGTCTGGAACATCGAAGAAAGGTTGGAGATTTGTCTCTCTTCCATAGATACGTTCACGGGAGGTGTTCAAGGGACTTGGTACATTTGATTCCACCAAAAGCGGTACATATCAGAAATACGCGACGGACTGTTGCTGCTCATCGTTTTGAGTTTCGACTCAGTACACCTCGAACTTCACTGTTTAAAAAGTTTTTCATCTGGAGAGCTACGTTTACGTGGAATAAACTTCCTGAGAATATTTCAAATGGATTTTCCAAGACCTACAAATAAAATCTCAGCATCACAGCGAATATCCTACTTTTCCGAATGTAGAGTCTTGTTCTACCCTACTAGAGAGACCCCTTAGCCAAAAAGATATTCCTCATTACGATGGTGTCGTGCTATCTGTAGAAACAGTTGAGCTGAAAGCAATTTTGTTGCATGAATATTTGTGTAAGCTGAATGTATTTTTCAACTACTTCACCACGTAAACCATTGGTCATAAAAATGTCTTCCAAATATTCGGTCACTTTTGTCTAGTTTCAAGTTACTTCACCTCTTTAAACGTGGTTGTTGTGTTGCTCCTCTTGGGCACTATTTTCGCTATATACCTACTGAGAGCCTTCTGAAAACAGGATCTCCATTCCATTAACTTTTGGGTAATATGTGTAGGTACCAAAAAAGGACGCTACCATTCAGTCATTTAACCTAGCCGTCTCAGCATAGTTTTTCTTGTTTAGTTATTGACTCGATGTGATAGATATGTGTAAAAACAGATAATTCAATTTATGTAATTATAAATAATATACTTTTAATTCATACACAATCATTATCCCCCCTTTTCTTTTTCAGATTGTGGATGCGATGTAGGTGGTTCTGTAAGCAACATCTGTCATAAAACAACTGGCCAATGCTTGTGTCAATCTCGTGTAACTGGTCGTACCTGTAAGGAGCCTCTTCAAGCTCATTATTTTCCCACCTTATATCAATACCAGTACGAAGTAGAAGAAGGTCGAACTCTAGAAAATAGCCGTGTTAGATACGCCCACGATGAATATGTTTTCCCTAATTATTCATGGAAGGGTTATGCGGTATTTTCATCGCTTCTACAACGATATGTCACTCAGGATATATACATTTCCAAACCATCTTTGTATCGAATGGTGTTCAGATTCGTCAATCAAAATCCTTATACAGTTATCGGGGGAGTACGGATAATTCCTGATAACCCCAATGATATTGAACAGTACATTCAAGTGCAGTTCAGAAATACCTCTCAGCCTGCTTTCGTTACTGTATCTGGAGAAACTGGAAATACCCCAAAACCTTTTGTGATGAATCCTGGTCGTTGGTCGGTTAGCATCAACGTCAACCACAGTATTTTTTTGGTGAGTATCAATTCTCAACTCTATAATTAGATTGTGATTATGAGGATTTGTGAAACGCATTTCATTGAGGAGATGTTTGTTAGAGCTACCGGAGTTTTGATCGGTGAGAAGCCCCTCCCTCTACATGTGCAGTAGATGTCTAGAAATCTGTTATTAGTCCGTTAGATTAGTCGAGCCGTAAACATTCAAATTCAAAACGGTATTCAGTTAGTGATGAAGTTTAAAAGTAAATTGCATACGCACATACATACATCGACCCAACAATCGCTATAAATATCAACAATTCGCAATCATATCAAACATCTTACGTTGGTATCGAGGCTAAGGACAATGTCTAACCACACCGACTTCCTAGGTTCAAATCTCGTATCCATAAGTTTTTTTATTCAATTTCACCTAGCTGCCGATGATCACTGACGATGAGCACGTGACTGGTGCGCGACAAGGGGGCTCAGGGTGAAAGCCTGAGCGATGAGGCGGAGTCCCAAGGGGGCTCACGCTCTTTGAATCTTTCCGATACTCATTCCATCCTTCTCTGCATCGATTACGTCACACGTTTCTCTCTTCCACTCACGAAAGTGTCTCTCTAAAACACTTACCAACGACGCACGACCTTGAAGTGGGCCAGAAGTCTCTTTGTTCATCTACTCAGTGATCTCAATAGATCGCAGCCAGTGCGACAAACGTAGCGAACTACGATTGCCTAGTAAAGTCACATTTGAGCCTTTCGACTCTCGGAACTCCAAGTAGATGAAGAACACTGATTCTGGCCAACTTCAAGGTCGTGATTCGTTGATAAGTATTTCAGAGCCCCCTTAGTACTCCGTATCACAGCTCAGGCCCCCTTGTGACTTCGCCCCACCCCTCGGGCACCCTTGTCACGTAACAGTCACGTGATCCTACTTAAAAAAGTTTATCGGAATGAGAATCGAACTCAGGGCGTCGGCGTGATAGACGTTGTTTTTAGCCTTGACACCAACGTGGAATATTGAAAGTAATTGCGATTGGTTGATATTTATAGCGGTTATTTTGTCGGTAACGAAACTGATTCATTCATTATACTTGACCGAATTTTTTGATTTCCGTATATTTCATATAAAGGTGTGTATGTATGTATGTGTAAGAGTGAGAGACACGTATGACGTAATCGACGCAAAGAGAGATGGAGATGGTATCGAAGTTATAGGTTGCTAGCTCGGTTTTGATGTTGCCGGTTGTAAAATAAATCGTTGTTTACATAGAAGTATGTAAATTGAAATATTCAGATGTAAGACTGAAACATCTCATAGAATGATATTATTTTATCATTTTCATTTGTATTTGTGTAACTACTGTATATTTATAAAGCACCAAAATTAATCTTTTTATTTTACAGGATTATTTTGTGCTACTTCCGGAAGACTTCTATTTGGCAACTATTTTGAATCAAAAAGTTGAAAACGCTTGTAGTGTGGATGAGAAAGATATGTGCCGCCATTACGAGTATCCGAATGTATCTTTTTATGACAGGTCTTTAGGCGTCGGTGGATTTGGACAGAATAAAAAGCCATTAGAGCAGTGGTTTGAAGACAAAAATGTAAGAATATACAATTTTTTTATGTAAAATTATCTTTGATTTTTTTCAGCATTTGAACAACATCAACGTGAATAACAGAGTGCCTTTGCTGAATTCCCTACAGCCAGAAATAACTTTCAACATAAGTGTTCACAAACCTGGAAAATATGTGATTGTTTTTGATTATATCACCCCTCTTAGTGATCTACGTACCCATGAAATCCAAGTGGAAACTCAAACTAAAGGAGGAATCAAAAATGGTCACCTCAAACTCTACTCCTGTCCATACTCAACAATGTGTCGTCAAGCAATTATCAATGAAAAGTTGGGTGTTGGGTCGTACAATGTGGATGGAAATTTCGTTTTACTTACTCTTAAGGTGAGTTTAGACAATTTATCATTTATTCAACTTAAAAATCAAAAAATATATTGTAGGCTAGGGTGTGTCAACAAGATTCCTTCGGTCCATTGAAATTTTTCGAACTGCTCAATTTTTTTGCAGTCATATCAATAAATACTACCTTTTGAATTATTTTCTCGCATTCTGGGTGACTCAGCCGAGCGTGGCTTACCAAAGTTATATTTTTTAAATAGAACACCCAGTATATTTTTTTTAGCTCTCTAAGGAATTTTTGTTTTCGAATTTGCGGCATTGCCAAGTTATTTCCGCATGTCTACAGCAACTAAGTGGATTTTTTTAGGACTAGTTAGTCAACATCACTATGATAATTTTTGGAATCTCAACTTTGAGAAACAATATATAGGGTGCTCGGTAAAACCGAGGAAGATATGGTGCCAATGGTCTATGCTTTGGGGAAAAGTGACGGAAACTGCCTCCTTGTCTTGTTTCCTTATAATAGTCAGTTATTTTGGCGCATGTTTGGCAATACAGTCGATCATCACCTGTTAAAAATTCCATTTCCAGATGATTTAACAATGAGCTTTGCACGGACTGGTTATTAGTCATATTAGGAAAAGCTAGATGAAGTTCCAGAAATTCACATAAGTTTTCGGTACTTCTTGAACATTTACTACAAACTAAACAAGTGCGGATTTTTCCAGCAAAATATTTACAAACACAAGACGAGATGGAGTGTACGGAATCATTCAATCCATAGCGGTCAGGAGTATTGATTTTGCTATTGTTTTGCTCACGAAGAGTATTCAACAAGAACCCCAAGAATTCGGAACAATCCTCATATTGTCCTTACGAGTATATAGTGGACTTCAAAGACTCCAGGAAATCGGTTGGAGGGAAAGATGATACATTCTTACGAAACTGTAGCTGCATGTACAGGTGTTTGAGTTTGATGAATAAGTAGGAAACATTCCCGTTCTTGTTCATCATTAAAACCTCGTTCTTGAAATTCTTCGTCATGAAGAACACTTGTAAAATGCTATTCATATATACGTAGCAAGTGTTTCCTAAATTATCCAATCCAATTTTCTTCACTAGATTTTCAGAACAACTCTCTACTGATTCGTAAGGAAGAACACGTTTCACAGAATTTCCATAAGAAACATCTCTCAAGCTGCGATAGATCCTTCCAAGTGAAGAAGGGTTTCGTAGAGGGATCGATTTGGCTCTTGCCTCATGAAGCTCTTCCACTAAAAGGGAACCAGAACTACGAGGACTGCAACTCATAGTTGGGGGCAAGGATGACCTGAGTCCACTGACCGCACTGAAAAAGAAGAAGGTGGATCAATTACTTGTGAATTAACCTTGATAGAAGACTGATGAATATCCACATATCCCGGCTTGTTTCGAAGAGATTTCAGTTCCGTACAAAAGAGGTAGAACGGTGATCTTTCGTTGCTTGGCTTATTCTCCTTCCGAGTTCATGAACGAATAACAGAGACTCCGGGCTATAAACACCAAAAGTTTCAACCGCTACTGGATGGAACATATAGTTGTCACCAAGATTTTGGTATTATTTTCTTTTCAATTTCTCGCCAGACAATGTTGCAGTTCCAGCAGACTTCGAACTTCGGGCTACATGGGAAGCCGCGACCGTGTCAACGCAAGTAAAGTCCCATACCACAGGTTTACCGTATTTCCATGGTATGAGAGACATGTCATCTGGTCGTTTACCATCATCTCGACTGGTACCTAAGGATTGCAGGAACATCCGCTGACAACATAGCTCATTTCAATATGTCGTTCACTTGGTGAACGCAACTCAAACCATGTGTACCTTTTTCATCAACTACTCTACAGTAAACACAAGTATGCGGCACACAAATAGATGAACCCATCCTAAGTCCTACTGCTATTCTGAAAGATTCATCGTCTAATAGTGTTCCAAGAGATGCAACAGGTAAAGCATTCAGCCAAGCAGCCGATTCCTTGATCGTTGCTGCTTTCAGGCGAGCCTTTTCATATACACTTGTAAATTTCAGAAGTTTATCAGTTGTAATGTTCAGAAGAGGTCGGTTGAAATTGATAAATATGGAAGGAAGGATGGAATCGATAAGATCAGAAACACTATTGACTGATGACAGAAAAGCTGGTAAAGATACGGAAGAAGCCGAACGTAGCCTTAGTCTGCCAAGGTTTACAGGAAGCGTTGTTTGGAGCCATGAATCATTATTGAAATGATTGTTAGTAACATATTCCGTCGTGTTGCGGAGTAAATTATCAAATTCGTCAAGCTCTAACTGACTTGACCAAGTGGGGAACATCTTTGGACGTACATGAGTTTTGGAATCGCCAAACAATTTTTCACAAAAGAAAAAATGCAAGGTGTTTTGGAAGTTCATTCAATCTGGTGGTCATCAATTTGAGTGATTCCCGTTTTTCTCGAAGATATTCTGAAAGTGAATTTTTAGAGAGAGGAGCACCGAGATTACTCCATTTAGACTTTTCCAAAATTCTTATTCCAGGAGCCAATTTTAAAATGAATTCGGAAATATTATTCGGAGTTGAAAGAGTAATCAACTCGCATTTTTCAAAATAATCAATGATTTTTTCTAAATCCTTTGGAACGCTGTTTTCATCGCCAGCGATTGAGCCATCGTCCAAATTCCAACAATTAAATTAAGAAGGGATATAATCCTGGAAACGAATCTTTAACCTTATACTGCAAGCATGTCATCAATCAGTGATTTTTAGGAAACAACAAATCCCTGTTTTTGGAGATGAGAACGGTTCGCCCCTCGACAAACCAACTTGAATCGTTTGCTTTCCCTCCAGTCATGAGTTTAAAACTATGACCAGTTGTCGGCGGGTGGTCGGTGGTTTTTCCCATCAATAGGTTTTCAGCCTATCAGGGCTAGGAGTACCACGTTTCGAACACTCAACGTCATCCTGGCTTATCTGATTGCGCATTTCATTGAGCTCAAGCTGTCGGAGCTCTACAGAAAGCTTCGAACTGCTCTAGGCCTAAGGTGTCCCGTGGGTTGGGTTACCTACCCGGCGCGTCACCAGGTGGCGGATAGGGGAAAGGCCAGGGGACTGGAGGCCCTGTCCGGAAAGCCAATGTGGCCTTACGGAAGGGGTCGCCGGACTCCTGGTCAGTGGCAGAAATAAGTAGGGTGAGGGGAACTGAAACTCCCCAGAAGCCTTTGCTAAACTTGCCACCGTGGACCAGCCTACCCAAGCTAAGGTGTAAGGAATCGTGCCGACAGCTGAATGGCCGCAGGGTGATATGCGGTCACGATCGATCCCCTTGGGGAACTGGCCGAAACCTCATTGTAATCAGCCTACCTCTGGTAATGCGGGGCCACGCCAGAGGTGATCAGCTCTTCCCTTACTACTCGTGGGAACACACACGAATGAAACAACAAAAACCAATCCCGAGGCTGGATAGAAGGTCTCATCTCAATCTAAGGCGGTGTCTGGGGATGAACAGAAATGTCCAGCCCAATCTACCGCTTGGAATGAGGCTGGACATAGCAGATCACCTCCAACAGCAAGGGCACTTCCTCCGCCCTGAATAAAGGCAAGGAACCGGCTACCCCTGTAGGAAAGCTCCCTCACTTGTGCACCTCCACGGAGGGAACTCCAAGAAGGTTGAAGAAGCCGCGCAACGACATTTATATCGATGTACCTTCCAAAACCTTCACGGAGGCCACTGTGAGACACCTCAAGGTTGCCAAAGGGAGGGTGTGTTCGGCGAAGCTTAGCCTACACCTGCCAATATAAAGGATATGTCTCCTAGTGACCTGTTCACCTTGCTGGAAAAGATGGACGATAACCTAGGAGGACAACTTCTCCGGAGGATGTACAATGGGTCACATGTGGCCTAAGTGCTGTGAGTGTTCACTCACCCTCCCTACTCTAAAGATACAGATACAGACCTAAAGTGTCTAGGTTGAGTGGTTATGGTGTATCATAAATGTCCTTATAAATGGATTTCACCCGATCAGCAGTCGACGGATTGGAACAAGCGAGAATGTTTCTTGCTTTGGATACGAGACGCGTATTTTCTCGCCGACTTGATCTTAGCTTTCATCTGATGTACTCGTCATTCTTTATTTCGATCCGCAAGGTCGGGATTTAGTCTTTCTGATTCGGGAAGTGATTTAACAGCGATGTATACGGTGGTGTTAATTTGCCAGATATCAGCCCCATCTGTAGGAATATCATGAATCTCACCTTGAAAGGGATAGCTGGTCAGGCCCTTTATCCTAAGCTCCAACCCATTTCAAGGACGTGCGAACATCGTTTACTAATAACTACCCCACGACCATGAAGTAAGCGATCATTGTATCCGAGAATCGTGTGCCCTGAGAAGACATGTTGAGGTTAGTAGATGAACAATGTATGTTCTGGCCCACTTCGAGGTTGCGCGTCGTCGGGAAGTATTTCAGAGAGAGACTTTAGTGGGTGGGAGAGAACGTGTGAAGTAATCGACGCAGAGAAGGATGGAATGAGTATCGTAGAGATTCAAAGATATATCGTAGAAATTCACACACACCTTTATATGAAACAATTCTTCACCAAATCTAGGTATATTTTCCTATCTTCTACAAGGAAATGACGTTACAATTTCCCTAACTTTCTATGGAAATCAAAAAATGCGGTTAAGTATAGAGAATGAGTCAATTTTGACAATCCCGACAAAAAAACCGCTATAAATATCAACAATTCGCAATTACTTCTAATATTCCACGTTGGTGTCGAGGCTAAGGGCAAAGCCTACCACGCCGACGTCCTGGGTTCGTGACAAGTGGGCCCGAGGGGTGGAGCGGAGTCCCACCCTCTTTGAATCTATACGATACTCATTCCATCCTTCTCTGCGTCGATTACATCGCACGTTTCTCTGTCCCACTCACTAGTGTCTCTCACTGAAATACTTCCCAACGACGCGCGACCTTGAAGTGGGCCAGAACATGCATTGTTCATCTACTTAGGTTCAAAGCACATTTAAATAAATCATTGACAGTGAAACCATATGAAAGGTAAGTGTGCCCAAAATTCCTATTGGAATATGGGACTATATACTTGTCTATGCCCAGTTTGAATTTTTTGCAAGTCTCTTTTAATGACCGTGGGTCTAGTTCACCTTCATCTTAAATTAATGAAGAAAATTTTTCTGAACTTGACATTGGTTCTCTATTGATGGGAACAGCTCGACTGACTTTACTTGATGAAAATCATGTTTCGCTATTCTCGTACGAAAGCTTCTTCAGGCATGTCTATACACGGGTATGAATACATACGCACATGAGTATGAACACACATGAGTAGAATATGCCTGAGGAAGCTATTATACAGGGCATTCCAACGAAAACTTGAACCCCCCTCCTTTAAGTCAGAAACCGACGTGTAATCGAAAATTTTAAAGAATACGTTGTTTTTTATTTGTTTTCGTGTCTGTCTATTAACTATCTGCTTCAATTTAAATAAGCTGATGCTTTCTATAAAATATATAAAAACTACTTTATTCTACTTGTCGAATATAAAGTCCCCCTCAAGTAGTGGGACGAATGTACTGCCGAATATTAAGAAGAAAAAACACAAATTTATAAAACTAACATATATTTTCAAACATTCCACATACTAAAATACTTACAGTTTGCCCTTTTATCTTCTCAAACCACAATAATAAGGCCATTCAGAGTTTTATGACGATATAATAGAACTGAATGAGGTAAAGAATGGTTTGCTTTAGAGTAAAACTATCTTCTGAATTCAGAGCTTTATGACGATATAGTAGAACTGAATGAGGTAAAGAATGGTTTGCTTTAGAGTAAAACTATCTTCTGAATGAATTTTTAGAAACTTGATTTTCATTTGAGTTTCCTTACCTTAACATTCGCTTGGATATGCAATATTTGTCATATATATTTTTATATTACTAATTTCAGGGAGACAATGCCAACGTTGGGATCCATGCTGTATATGCAATTCCATATGAAGAATGGTCTTTAGATTTTATCAAACCTAAACCGGTTTGTATAAGGAAGAATGGAACGTGTATAAAATCTTCCTTCCGTAACCCACCCGAAACCAAAAAAATACAATTTGAACAAGAAATTGAAGGTGAATTGGGAAAAAATCGACCACCAGTTAAAGGAAACAATGAGAGTTCATATATTTGGCTGAATCCTTCATATAACTCAATTGATCTGAAAGGCAGAGTTCCTTTCCCTGGATATTATACATTTATCGTTCATTATTATCAACCACAATTTCCAGGTGAGAGAAAATAAGTTCATTGAGTCCTTCAGTTTTTTGCGCCCAAGTGAAAATATATATTATCAAGTGCCCTCAAGATTATAAAAAATATTTGTTTCTTTATTATAAAAGTGAAAATAATGGACAGTTCCAGATCATACAGGGTGACGATCAGAGTCTGCATCAAATTAGGTGTAAACTCAGGAAAAAGTAGCTAGGTTATTCGCATTATCTTGTAATTTTTTTTAAGTCAACACAAAATCGAAAAAGTTACACAAAAAATCTTTTCAAAAGTATGCCCGTATGCAAAATTTCAGCTGAATATCATTTCTATTCCTCATAATTTTTTGTAAATAGTACTACTGATCCAGAAAACAACGTGATTTGTTGATATGTTGTTAAAGTTATTTATGGTACAATATTCCAAGACGTTTTCGTAACTACAAAAAATCCTATATTAAACGGACTTCACTGGTATATGTAATCATATATTAAAATAATTGCATTTGAGAAGTTAAGGAATGTTGAAATATTATTTCCTATTACGATCTTAAAGTTTTAGAATATGAAATGCTTTTCAATCGCTTGGGGTTCTGTTCATAAGATGTTCATTATAATTAAAACAAATCTTGTCTTCAACGTCAGTCTAGTCCCTACCGCCTTGGTGAGATCTGTCACGCACTAGCGAGGAGTAATACTCCGAAACTGGTCTGTAGATGGTCACGTTGATTTCAGCTCCTGTTGCTCAACAAACGAGTGACTCTGTCGAATTTTATTCTAGGTCGTATGTATATCTCCTCAACACATCAGACAATTCGTTTTTGATTTTCAATTTCACAAATTTCACAATTACCAAATTCAGGTAATCAAGAACGGTATATATGTAATAACATCATTGTACCCGCACAGTAAGAAGTCATCTGAGTAGGGTCAGACGACTTCCGAACACTTTACAAATAATCGCCAAATGATAACAAATGTGATTTTGTCGAAACGTTGCGAAATTCATTCCCATCGGGGATGACAATACACCACACGGAACAAACCCGAAGAATAATTTCAACATATTCCTGTCCGTGAAAACGGATAAAGTATGATGAGCTGTTTTTCTCGGGTTTCGCTTCGTTGTATTTTATCCCCATAAGGATTATTTTCATAGCGTCTCGGCAAAGTCTCTGGTGCCATCTTCTGGTGATGTCTGGTTTTTTCAACCAGACTGATTAGTTCGAACTCTATGTCTCAATTTATAGGGATGGATGTTTCCCTTTACCTGTGTTGCTGCCTACCTGTGTTTGCTCGACTACGTGTTTTGGGTCTTATTACTTGAGCTGCCTCTCCTGCCTCTGTTATTGTACCTGTATTGTCATGTGCCGAGTTTTGCTTCTGGGGTTGAGCGGTCTGATGGCTTGTGCGAAACGATAAAATGGATCTCCATGTTGATGGTAATCTTTGCGCATCATCCCTCTTGTTCATATTATTAGGTCGTTTTTCAATTTCGATAGCGTCTCTGATTGTTGGCGAGTAAAAGATTTCATTGCTTGCTATTATTTTTGTGTTATCGAAATTGATGTTATGTCCTGTCTGAAGTACGTGTTGGAAAAGAGAAGACGTGGTGACTTTTCCCTTCACTGCTAGTTTGTGTTCATCTTTGCGTATGTTGGTCTGACCGATGTAAGTCCTGTCACACTCGTGGTATGATACTTCAAACACTTCTTTTGACTCCAGTGGTATCTGATCTTTGGGATTACGAAGCATGGACCTTATTATCCGTTCTGGTATGAATGAAGTTGATATGTTGTGTCGGCGAATAATTCTGCTGATTTTATCTGGTGTTCCTGCAATATATGGTAGTGTGGTTGTTATGACCGGTGTTTCTCGAGTTTTTTGTTGTTTCCGTGTGGTCTTGGAAGCTGCTTTTATACTTTTTTCTGAGTAGTTATTCATTTGTAGAGTTGTTTCGATGGTGTTCAACTCTTGTTGTCTATGATCGTTGTCTGCCTGCTAGTAATTTCTTTCTCATCGCGGACGTTCGTTTTGATATTCTGGAGACGTCCGACTTGTCCATTATTATGAAGTGTTCGGGAAACATTGAAGCCTTATTTATAGGCTTATTGCATTTCATCTGTCATCCTTTAATTACATAAATTCCAACAATTTTGTTCCCTGGTCTAGCTGGTATAGGCCTTTTGTTGGATATTTATCATATTCTTCTGGATATAATTTATATTGTTTATCAGTTGATTAATCTGCTGTGATCCTGTGCCTGACATTCACAAAAATCTGATGAGCTGGTTCTCTTTCTTCA
Source organism: Leptinotarsa decemlineata (assembly GCF_000500325.1). Lineage (NCBI taxonomy): Eukaryota > Metazoa > Arthropoda > Insecta > Coleoptera > Chrysomelidae > Leptinotarsa > Leptinotarsa decemlineata. Next base: position 31,569 of record NW_019292292.1, on the reverse strand, counting down.
TTCATTGTTTGACAATGATCCCCCCATTTTGTTCAGGTGTCTTCTAAACGGACAGTATCCAGTGAATAGCTCTGTATAGATTTCCTATAGCCGTCATAAAAATATTTGAGATATTCTACTTCCACCCAATATCCTAATTTATGAATGTTGAATGTTTTTATGTTTCTATGTCAGTTAATAGGGCAACATTATTACCAGCTGTACATTTTTTCCTTCTTACTGTCTTAGTTTTATATGAGAAGCTATATATTTTCCCAATATTGAAATTATACTGTCTGGAACAATAAAATAACATGTGTATTATATTTCAGTTTTCGATCTAGACGTAATCATTCAAAATGGTCAGTTTTACGAAGCGAAGGTACCTGTGGAACACTGTCCCTCAGAGTCTGGATGCAGATCAGTTATTGAACAAGCAGATAATAATAACAAATTCTCACTCACTGAAAATTTCATGATAACTTTGAAGGTAGGAGCGAGCTTAAAGTTATCCCATTATTAACAATAACTTTTTTCCAGCAACCGGACAACAAAAACGTATTTCTTGATTATCTTTTAATTGTTCCCGCCGACCTGTACAGCGAACAAAACTTAATACAAGAAGATTTGGACAGAACCGGAGAATTTATTTCTTTGTGCGGTAGCAACCACTTCAATATTAATACTACAGTTGAAGGTATGAAATTGGTTTTGGATTCTAACACCTCCGGTTGTGAAACTTATGTTTTTAGGTTTACATATAGATGAAATTTTTTCATGGAATATCCAGCTTGATGTGATTCGAATCCCAATCATTGGGGTTCTATATGAAATAAGAAACTATTTTTTTGAAGCATCAAAAGCTGAATTTACTTCTTCACTCCTCATTGCTTCAAATACAACAATGAAGCCATTGAGGAGTTTACAAAATAAAGCCTTGAAATGCATTTTTCATTTACTTTTCATAGAATCAAGTGAAAGTCTATATCGAGTGGTTCAACGAAAAGTATGCACCTTGCTTTTCTCCTTTTTTTGTAATTTAACGCAAAAATGCTCGGACAGGTCAATTTTGCTTTTGAGGGGGACACATTTTAGATGTATTTTTCTATCTGTGCCTTCCACCCCCTAGCGAGGGTGAGTATTAACCCTAAAATTTTAAATGGAAAGTGGGGTCGAGTGATATATCACTTGAAATGGCACAAAATTCTCTTTCCAATGATACCTAATTTGTTGTATTTACATGAATAGTTATTAAAAAAGCAAGAACATTTACTCGATATTTTTGGTGTTAATAAAAATGCGGAAAAATGGCATTTACTCGATATTTTTGGTGTTAATAAAAATGCATTTTTATCACTACTACATTCCTCAATTTCTCTCGTGCGTTTTTTGGTTCAAATAACAACAGCAGATAAGTGTACAAAAAGAATTTAGGCAAACGTTCATTGATTCAGTTCGGTTNAGATCTTCGCCAACGAATTACAGCAGAGTGCAGAAGTATAACACCTGATATGTTACAGAATGTTATTGTATGGAAGCAAACGGATCACATTTTCAGCACTTGCTGAAGTAGGATTCTACTAAGTCAATTACACATTTCAAAGTACTGGGTTGTAGTTGTTTTTCTTCATAATACCTACATGTTTGAGTGAAATACAACAAATTAGGTTACATTGGAAAGATAATTTTGTGCACTTTCAAATGATATATCACTCGACCCCACTTTCCATTTGAAATTTTAGGGTTGTTACTCACCCTCGCTAGGGGGTTGAAGGCACAGCACAGCAAAATTGACCTGTCCGAGCATTTTTGCGTTAAGTTACAAAAAAAAGGAGAAAAGCAAGGTGCATACTTTTCGTTGGACCACTCTGTATAAATCAAAATGTTTACTCGACATCAATTCAATTTATAAATTAAAAGTATGCATTTTTCTGCAGTCCATTATAAAGAATAGAAAACATTCCAATTGAAATTTATAGAACATGAAATCATACATTATCATCAAACAAGACAAGACGAAAAAAAGTTCAGTAATGAACATTTTTGCCAAAATCACTCATAAATAGACTCGTTAGCTTCCTCGAAAGGTTCAATGTCATAAATGAAAGACATTAGTTTCATCCAGTACAGAGAATATAATTGGTGACTTTATCAATAAAACTATCAACGACATGGACGACTCGATTAAATGGCAGCCTCTAAAGACCTAACCAAGGCTTTTGAATCCTTATCACATGATACGTTTTTACAAACACTTCAATATTATGGTGTCAGAGGACAATTCTTACAACTAATATCAAATTACTTATCTCAGAAGGTCAAGGTGGGTGAAACTCTCAATTCAACTCTGAAAATTGAAATGGGTATTTCCCAAGGAATAGTGTTGGGACCAGTACCGTTCCTTGTATCAATTAACAGTCTATCACGTGTGAGATTTTGAGGGGCATATCATTTGTAGCCGATGATACTGCCATTATATTTATTTGAAACAATTTGGGAAGAGGTATTTTATACGACTGAAATGAATATGAAGAAGATTCGGATATGGGTAGATAAAAATATACTCACTTTGAACATAGCCAAAACTAGGTTAATGACATTCTCCCCCACTGTGCATATCTGTTTCTATTGAAACTCAATAATAAAATAATGAAAATAAATATTATAAAAGATTCACAAAAATCTATTCGTATAAAAATCAAATGATACTACAGCTTGTTTTTATGTACATGATGTTTTGGTGTGATATCAGTGAATCA
>NW_019292292.1:0-28209 GCF_000500325.1 Leptinotarsa decemlineata | reverse complement strand
ACTATATGAGTATTTTTTGTACAAATTAAAATTTTATAATAATGAAAAAACTTTTTTCTATTACAGGATTCTGCCGAGACTCTGTATTTTCTATCACTGCCGGGCACAATACAGGAGCCCTTCCATGTCTTTGTGATTTTGATGGTTCCCTCAGTTTCGAATGTGAAAAGTTCGGGGGTCAGTGCCAATGCAAACCGAATATAATTGGACGTAAGTGTGAAGCCTGCAAAACTGGATATTTCGGATTTCCTGAGTGTAAACCTTGCCAGTGTCCATCAATAGCTTATTGCGAACCCAACACGGGTGAGTGTATTTGCCCACCTCACGTTACTGGTCCAAACTGTGATCAGTGTGAACCTGACACATATGGGTACGATCCAATTATTGGTTGCGACGAATGCAAATGTAATTACTTAGGAATAAATGGTTCAAGACAGTGTGACCTCAGAAGTGGAGAATGTCCGTAAGTGGTATCCATGCATTTTGTTGTTCAACTTTTAAAATTAATGAATTTAGTGCAGAGAGCCCTTCAGTTAGGCAATTAAAAGAGTTCTTTTAGAGATTGAATCCTGAAATCTAGAAAGTTCAATTACGCATATTACAAATATTTTATAAATAGAGATATCTTTACGTATTTATACCAGTCCGAAACCTACACTCCCCATCCAACCAAGAAAAGTGGATGTGGGTGATTGGTAGTTTTTTTCCACCAAAGTATTAAACCTATCCAGGCCCGGAGCAGCGAATTCCTTTGAACCCAAAAGGGCTCTTCGAATATCTTTGATGTTTATCGGTTCATTACGTTCAGATCGTTGAAGCTCTCCACAGTAAGTTTCGAGCTGAGGCTGAAGTCTAGGCTGAGTATTTGCGATTGTTCATGAATGTCCTTCCCGAAGGATTCCACCCGAGGTTGACGGATTATCCACAATATGTGGATGATCTTCGTATACTGTATTGAAATATCATCCTGTTTACGAACAATCGCTATTAATCAATATGTCATAGCGCAACCCGATCTGCCAGATTCCTAGGCACCTGCGCGTACCGGAAAGGGCTGGAGGTCGTGATTGAGATCACTGACAGTTTTGTGAATACGATTTGATGATACGGTTTAATTATTTTTTAACAATATATCCTTTGCTGAATGATAAAGTTGTATCATTTGTGGAAATCCAGAAACATTACACTTGGCGACGAGGATTAACCCTGCGTCTGACACGTGGGGTGTGACATACCCCAGTCGTAGAAAATTCCATATAACTTTTCGAAATTGGCGTCCCAGCGTCGAATATATTCAGTAGCTTCCGCATATAGCCTCCACTCTCATATTCACATCTCAAATCAGTCTTCGTTTGACGTATGTTTGAATCAGACCTGTTATAAAGCAACTGGGGTGCACGAAACCCCACGTGTCTATGGTCCAAAATCGTGCGCATTCAAATCAAAGTAAATCGAGTAGTTTTTTAGATTATTCGATAAAAAAAGGTGATTATGAGCGAGAAATGGCCCGTCCTCAGTCTTTATGGGATGAAATAGGAAGTGATGATGAAATTGACGAATCTGATAGTGATGAAACGAGCAATAATGTTAGCATCTTTGGTAACTATCCAGATTTCGAAGATCAGAGGCGAAACTGTAGAACCTCCATCCAAAAGACTCAAACAAAATGGACAAGGAAGGTGTCAAGATTGCCATCGTGCCCCTTATCGAAATACAAAAAACATTCGTAACAAATGCAATAAATTAATATGTCTTGCGTAGAAATGGCAAATGTTGATGACCTGTAATTTTTTTATGCTTTTCGATAATATATTTTTTTCAATTTCTATTTTATGATGTTTCATTATCTGTTTGAACCAGCAATTTGATATTTATTTAGTCGTTTTATGTGCAAAAGACTTCTTCATTGTTTTGGTAAAGACGGAATATAACGATTTATTGCTCGTTTTGGTAAATCGAAGATAATTTTTTTGCAAAAAGAGATATTACAGTATAGAATTCTCAAAACAACTATGTTAAAATTCAAGAAAACGTTAATTTTAACAGAAAAATCATATTGGGGTCCCACACACCCCACGTGTCTACAAATGTTACAAAAGTCCACGTGTCGGACGCAGGGTTAAAACTACAGACTGCCGTATTTAGCACCTACAATAAGATCGAGTGTATCGCAAAATGGCCTCGGTTGTTGATCTTGCATTGAGTCTTATTTTCGATCCGAAAACACGTGAGTGGCAAGTTTTTATAAAAAGGTTAGAACAAAACTTCATAGCGCGAAACATTACAGATGAAATATTATGCGTGCAGTTTTACTAAACAGTTTAGCCGAAGAAGCCTATCAGCTGCTAGTTGATCTGTCGATACCGGATAAACCGGAAAATCTTGACGATTATTATAATAAAACACGGGTTGTGTGGGTAGAGAGAGAGCAAAGTATTACTCAACACACATGCTAATGTGTGAAGTCAAGCCAACCGGAGATAGAACTGCCAGTTCCACTACCTCATCAGCAGATTAAAGAGAAGCTACAGAGCTCTGCCCACAAAGATGGGAAAGATAATCCTGCAGATTTTAGGTGTGAAAGGCGGCATACGTATTATTCTCACTATTATTATTGTTGTTACTGACGGGAATGCACTAAAAGAATATCCACTTTCGTGAATTGCACGGTATTTTTGAATCTAAGGTACCTGATTAAATTCTTCGAATGAACTCTTTTAGTTGGGTGTCTGGTATGTATGGTATGTCTAAATATGTTTGAGTGGAATTTTTGTTTCTTCTGCAGTAGAAATAATTATACAAACTACTAATAATGCGTATAATAAATCCAAAGCAAGTATTTTTCCCTATCACCAGGAATGTAGAGCTACACTGAGTTTCCCCCTCGTATCAAAGCCTTGATACGAAAGAGAAATCGCTTGAGAAGGCTTTATCAACGAACCCTTTTCCCAGGAGATAAAATTGCGGCAAGTAGGATAGCCAATCAAGTCAAACGGGCCATCATTGATCACCGAAACGAAAGGTGGGAGGAGCTCTTGGAATCCCTCGAGCCTGGGGATGACGAGCTTTGGCGAGTTACCCGCAGACTCAAAGGGAAGAAGACTGCTCCCTCACCCATTCACGGAGAGCGTGGAGTGTGCTACTTCCCCGTCGACAAAGCGTTGGACTTTGCCGACAAGATGGAACGTCAGTTTCAACTAAACGTTGACGACAACGATGACATCGACCGCGATATTCTGCTGGAAGATCGGGTTCACCGTATCCTCAGGAAAGATGATGATAACATCCGCCCAGCTTCTGTGGAAGAGCTGAAGGATTACATCAGGGCCGCAAAGGCCAAGAAAGCTCCGGGGGTCGATTCAATAACCAATAAGTTGTTGAAGATGCTCCCGAATGACTGCGTTGAAAGCCTACTACAGATTATAAACAGTTCGTTGGCCTTCAGAAGGTGGAAGCATGCGATTGTCGTCATGATCCCAAAACAGCGTCAGAACCTGCTGTTCCCACAGAACAATCGCCCGATCAGTCTGCTCCCGTCGGCGGCTAAGCTGGCTGAAAGAGTCGTTCTGCAAAGACTCAACGAAGAAGTTGAGGACCGAAATGTTCTGCCTGACGAACAATTCGGCTTCAGGAGAGGACACTCCACTGAGCTACAGGCACTGAGACTGGTCGAAAACTCCATCGCAGAGCTAAACCATAATCGAAAAGTTCATGTCGTTCTTTCAGACATCTAGAAGGCCTTTTACCGTGTAAGGTACGAAGGACTTCTGCATAAGCTAGTCGCGTTCGACCTGCCTTGGGGCCTGATCCGGTGGATTGGGTCTTTCCTGAAAGACAGAATATTTCAGGTTAGAGTAGAGGGCTCTCAGTCTGAAAACAAAGATATCCTCGCTGGAGTGCCACTGGGGGCCGTGCTCTCTCCTACGCTGTACTCTCTTCACACTAGTGACCTCCCGAGGTCCGAGCATGTGAAGATATCTCTCTACGCAGATGACACGGCTCTTCTCTCATCTTCCATGGGTCGGGAGCTCGGGATCATCAACATGCAACGTGCATTGGACGACCTCGAACGCTAGTCCCTCGAATGAAAGATCCGAGTTAACTCGGAAAAGATTCAGGCGATAACCATGGAAAGAACGATATCTCCTACGGCCAGAAAAGTGAGGATATCCGAAAGATCGACTGGCAAGCACAGGTAAAGTACCTCGGTCTTCTAATCGACCGTAGGCTCAATCAATCAATCAATCAATTCATTTGCTTATTATCAATATGAGGTAGATAAATATAATACAAAACATACACATTACACAATACATACACATTAAAAAGGCAAAGCATTAAAACTTGCAGTTGAAAAATTCACTACGTCATAATGGGTGAGATCAACCAGCAGCCCTTTTATACTTTTTTTGAATTTAATCATATGTAACTTCTTCATATATGGTGGTAGATTGTTGAAGAGCCTTATCGCCATAGTAAAAAAGCTTTTATGAGTAATTGCCAGTCGATGTTGTGGAATAAAAATATTGTGGCCATTTCTGGTCAAATATTCATGGTTTCGATTAACTTGAGGGGTGTTATTTTGTGTCAAGACATTGAAATATGTATAGAGCCGTAATGGTTATTATATTAATTTTTTATTAGAGGTCTACAGCTGTCAGTTCTTTCTGCTCTTCCCAGGATTCTAATAGCCGTTTTTTGTAAAATGAATATCCTTTGCCAATCAGTTGAAAGTTCCCAAAAAACTAATCCGTATGACACTTTAGACTGAAATAACCCCATGTGAGCTGCTCTCGAAACATAAGAGGGAACAAATTCATTAATTCTACGAAGCAGGTAAAGAGTGCTGGACAGCTTAGTAGAGAGATCTTTGATGTGGTCTTTCCAGTTCAGTTTTTGATCCAGCGTTACCCCTGAAAACTTAATGGATTTCTGACTGTCCTTCAGTTCTTTTAGCGTGAACGTAATTGTTTCAGTTTTCTTGACATTTGAGCATAACTTATTGGCTGCGAAAAAAATTTTCGATTTTTTTCAACGCGTTGTCAGTTAGTTGGTTGCTTTGGATATTCATATTCAGGGTGACTTTCATAAATAGTAGTGTCATCGACATACTGAATCGTATTGAAGGGGTTCATATAATGTGGAATATCATTAACATATATTAGGAATAGTAGGGGACCCAAGATTGACCCTTGAGGCACCCCCGCTGTTACACTCACTGCTGGAGATTTTACACTATTTCGTTCCACAACCTGATTTCGTTCGGATAGGTAAGAATCGATCAAATCAACTATTTTCGCCCTAATTCCATAGTACGGTAGTTTATCGAGTAGAGTCGTGTGTGACACACAGTCGAATGCCTTCGAGACGTCACAGAATACGGCTGTGAGTGCTTCCCCCCTCTCGAAGGCTAACCTGGAACTAGCACATTATGTACTTAACGTACATAAGCTAGCAAGGTTCCAATCTTGGACCTCTTTTATTTTCAATTTTTATTAATGACTTGGCAACCTCTTTGAATATCCCTAGCCTACAATTTGCAGACGACCCGAAATTATATTATAAAATCGACGACATTACTGACTGCCAACGTGTACAACATGAATTAGATGTAATCAAACTTTGGTGTAATAATAATCGTCTACAATTGAACGTTGCCAAATGTAAAATAATATCATTTACAACAAAAAAGCGAACTTTATTGTATGATTACTCAATCAACAAATCTACAATCAACCGCGTACATGAGATAAAAGATCTTTGTATAACATACGACAGTAAATTAACGGTTTCAACACATATAAGGAATATGACTGCTGATGCGAATATGATACTTGGATTCATTTACAGAAATGGCAAAAATTTCAAAAGTATTGCCACCTTAAAATTGCTATATTTTGCGTATGCCAGATCTAAGTTAGAGTATGGATCTTTGTTATGGAATCCGGTTTACGACTACCAAAAAACATCAATTGAGGCATCGATCATACCATATTGTTGACACGATTTGATATGACATCTTTGGAAAATAGGAGAGTTATCCTTGGTATAAAATTCCTGCATAAATTACTCAACAACAATATTGACAGTACGGTTCTTTTTCCCGAGATCAATTTCTTAGTACCAAGAAGTGAAGGTCGACGCAATCTGAAATTCTATTGCGAAGCATCACGCACAAATATTTTGCTACGATCACCATTGAATTTTATGTGCAGTAGCTTCAATAAAATCTGTGAACACTGCGATATTCATTTCGACTCTCTGATGCCCAAAGTAAACCAGTTCGAATCAAGAAATTATTTTACGAACAACTACAGAGATACATCGTCATAAATGCGAACTGGATTTATTGTTATTTTGTAGTTAGTACCTGTATTAAACGATTAAAGGGTAATCAACAAAACTAATTTACTAATAACAAAACACACAACATGTAGAAATCATAGTAAATGTTCAATATGTCTACCTTCAGATATTACGCATGCGTCTAGACTTCGGCGAATTGAGCCACGTATTCGCTCAAATATTCCTGGAGTCTCTCTGTTCACCCTGCATGCATCGATGATGCGGTTTCTTGAGTCCTCTACATCGCGAACAGGATTACGATGAACCAAATGCTGTAAATGTTCCCAAACAGAGAAATCGAGAGGATCGAGATCCGGGGATCGAGCGGGCCAGTTCTGTGGTCCTCCTCGACCTACCCACTGATTTGCATATGTTTCAGTTAAATGCTGACGTGCTACTTGACTAAAATGGGCGGGAGCCCCATCATGCATAAAAACATATCCCTTCTCACGCCCAAAGGAACTTCCTCCAGCAGTACTGGATGCACTTCTCTCAAAAATTGAACGTATGCCTCACCATTCAATCGTGGAGGTAGAAAATGAGGCCCAATTAAATCATCCCCAATAACTCCGAGCCACACGTTATGAGAAAACTATTCTTGATGATTAGTTTCGACAATTGCGTGAGGGTTTTCATCAGCCCATATGTGGTAATTATGAAAATTAATAATCTTGTCCCGAGAAAAACTACATTCGTCTGTGCATTCTATCGTCTTCAGAAAGTCACAATTTCTTCTAATCATTTTCAGCATCCAATTGCGAAATTCAAGACGGTTCGGAAAATCTCGCGGTAATAGTGCCAGTACTCGTTGCAGATGGTAAGGGTATAAGAGTTGTTCCTTTAAAATTCGAAATACCATCATATGATCAACATTTAGCTGAAAAGCAATATTTCTAGTACTGGTAGTAGGTTGTTCTTCAATCAAATTAAGTACTGATTCCTCAAGCTGTGGTGTTCATACTTTTCTATGGCGACCACAATCCTGCGTTCTTTTGTCGAATGAACCATATTCTCGTAATCGTTGATGAAGTCGAGCAAATATTCTATGTGAAGAATGCTGCCGTTGAGGATACATTTCAGCATATCTTCTAGAAGCTTCCAACCCATTCCCCTAGGACAGACCGTAAACGTAATGCATATCAGCCATTTTCTCATTTGTGTATGCCATTTTAATAAAAAGTGAATTAGTAAAGTAACAAATTAAGAACAGAACAACAACAAACAATTAGTATTAATTCAATTTCGAAAATTTACAAACTGACAGCGTCATACCAATTTAATTGTCACTATCGCTAATAGCGACCTACTAGGTAGATTAGTTTTGTATTTTCGCATTTATGAGGATGTATCTCTGTAGTCGTTCGTAAAATAATTTTTGCTGCGAACTGGTTTATTTTGGGCAAAAAACCCAAGAGACATTTTTTGTTACGAATGAAACAGGCTATCGGAAATGAAGTTTTAAATGGTAAACAAATGATAAGGCAAAAAGTTACATTGGAAATAAATTTTAGGGGGTTGCGTTTTCCACCCCTCACAACCATAGGGTATACCAAATAAATTTCTGGTCAAGTGTCTTTTTCGTAGTAAAAAACGTCAGGTTAATTTCAATATTGTAACTTTTTTAGTGCTTGTGAAAAAAATTGTTATACACATTTTATGTACCCCCTTTAAGGGGCTGTATCTTAACAAGGGATGTTCCAATGAAATTTCTTTATATGAAAGATCCTATCTTTTTTTCGATGAGGAATCACCTCCTTGAATGTTTTTCACTTATTTAGTTACACCCTACTCTGTAATAATAACATTTCCTGTAACTGTTTTTTTTTTCAATACTGTAGACGACCCCTCCCGATATAGAAGGCCCCGACACTCTGTCAAATGAGGCCCTCATGTCCTCCGTCTTTAGGAGATGGAGACATCGTCTTCTGAAGACGCCAACTTGGTTGGTGAAACGCGTATTGTGAAGAGTGTTAATGATGTAACTACATCAGTTGTTGATTATATTCAATATAATATGATGATTTCAGCTACCAACATATTTGAATTTTCAGCTAGACTTCTGATATTCAGTTTTTTTGTTTTCAATAATTCTGTTGGAAATTTTCTTTTTAAATGAACAATTATACTTCACTCACTCAACTGGGGCTTCTGCACTGAAAACACCTAAATATTGAATACTCACATCTTTTGGGCATTATTATTTTACTATTGAAATATTTCAGATGCAAAGAAAATATTATTGGACGAACTTGTGATAAATGCAAGCCAGGTTACTACTCTTTCCCATATTGCGAGTCTTGTGAATGTGCTGGCGGCGGAACAGTAGATGAAATTTGCGATCAAGTAACTGCTGAATGTTTCTGTAAAAATCAAGTCGTGGGACCTCACTGTGACTTCTGTAGAGAAGGATCATTCAATCTACAAGCTGATAACAAAGAAGGATGTACAGAATGTTTTTGTTTTGGAAAAACTACTAGATGCGCCAGTTCACAGTTGATCAAGATATCTCTGAATATAATGAAGAACTGGAAAATTGTTCATCTGACGTTGATGGAGACTTTGAATGTAACTGATGTAAACATTGCGTTGGACGACATGGATGAAACGAGTAACGAAATAGGATTGGACTTTTTGTTTGTGAACATATCAACAGTATATTTTTCTGCTCCGCGCGACTACTTGGGAAAGAAACTCACCTCTTATGGGGGAAATTTGAACTACACAATTTATTATGAGATCAGTGAAGGCGGCTCGGCAGTGAGTGGGCCTGATGTTATTTTGGAAGGCGCTGACACCTATCTGACTTTCTCTAACTTTGAGCAACCGCCACCTGCAACAGAGTTTTCAACTTCAATAACTTTGACAGAAAGTTATTTCGAACTCCCCTCTGGAGAACCAGCTAAACGGGAACATATTATGATGGTTCTACAAGATTTGAAAGGCATCTACCTTCGGGGGCGATACTGGACAAAAACTTTGACGACCAGGTAAGATTATTTCGATTATTATTATTTCTAATGAATATATGAATTGACAAAAGCATCTTACTATAAAAGAACCTCGAAGTAACACATAATATCCTAGAATATTTCCATATATTAGTCACTCATAATACATTTTTTCTAAAGAACTTTATTCGGATAATGCAATCATGGTTACAATAAATAGTAATTGAGATAGCAGCACTATCCAAAAAAAAGTTATCCAAAACAGCACCAACATGCTAGTCTCGGAAAACTAAAAACAGTATAATAATAATTTAAGCAGTACAACAAAATAATCTTATCAAGATTCATTCGAGAATACATAATACAAATGTAAATAAAATAAAAATCTAATAGTAATTTCGATCCTTTGTTTGCAGGCATGTTAGGCGTACACATTCTCGAACCATCTGTCCAACCTTTCGTAACTGTGTCGTCAGTGTCATACCAAAATCAATCCTAATATAAATTTTGCCGTTGTTCTTGTCTATATTTAGTTATTTGTTCTAAGTATTTGTTACGCAAGTCCACTATTCTTCTGCTTTCCATAACTACTTGACGTTTGTTTATCATTTTAAATCTAAATCCCAGTTTCTTTATCCAATTCTGAAGAGTTTCGTTACAGCAGCTAACATTATGTCCAAAAGTATTCAATTTCTTCCATATGATTTCAGTTGTAGGAATCTCATTGCTTTTGTAACGGTCCTGTTATTATTTTTTTCAATTATTTTATTAGATGAACATCTACAGGTTTTGATAATCCTGTATAACATCGCGTCTTTCTTTCATAAGGTTTGTTTTTGACTATTTCAGATACAGTTAAAAAAGGAATTTCGGTCAAATCTGATGTTGTTTGTAATAGTTTGTTTCCCTCGAAACCAAACTTGAGATGTAGATTCTTACATACATTGAAACATACTCTCTGTGCTTCAATATTCAAATGCATCCGAATCTTATTCACTGGTATCTCTTTTTCGCATTGTTCACCATCGCTATTGTTATCACAATAGCGATGGTGCATTGTTGTCACACTCGTTATTACTAATAGTACTTGTCCAAAGACGCCACATTTTAAACAAATAACAAAAAGTTTAAGCAACTATAACTGCGCCAATATCGAATTTCAACACTCAAATCGTGATCAGTTCCTGAACTGAACACGACAGCGATAACCATTACTGCATTCCCGATTTCTATTCGTCACCGTAACTTGACTTCAAATTTTATTTTATGACCCTTCAGCCAATCATAAAACTCGGTTAGTGAAAATTATCCAATACAAACCGGCAATTCTTCAATCCACATGGACTATTTCGCAGCCCGCTAATTTCTTTGTATTGGTTTTTTGGCCTTTGAGAGTGCCGGCAACTTTAAGTGTGCACAATACCATTTACTTCGACTATACAGTATGTGTATATAGAATGAATGAATGCAAGTCTATGTTTCATTCGGCGTGTGTGCTGGTCTCCACACACTTCATTATATCGGTATAATAGTTTCTCTAGCACATATATGAATTATATGTTTGTTGTTTTCAGATTGTCCAATATTATCTTAGATGAAGCTTACGAACCTGAAACTGAAAATCAATATGAGAACAGTCCCTTGGCATTATCAGTAGAACATTGCTTGTGCCCTCCAAATTATCAGGGATTGTCATGTGAAGAATGTGCTGTAGGTTATTACAGAATCAAGTCTGGACCACACGGAGGTTTTTGTGTGCCCTGTGAATGCCATGGACATTCCAATGAGTGTGATGTCGATACGGGAGTTTGTTTAGTAAGTAAAAAAAAATGTTCATGTCATGAATATCAGCTTGCCAGTGCTTCTGCAATTATAACAAATTTATATTTCGGTAGCCCTGATAGAATAAATCAAGAGAAAAAATCATTCAGTTACGCATTGAATCAATAGTGCTACCTCAATCACGTAAATGAAAAATTATATATTTCCAAATCATTTAAGAAATTTTATATCATTTACAGAATATCTCTCTCCTCCTGTTTTATAAAAAAATATTTGTTGCCCGCTGCTTCAATCCCGTAGAATTTGGTTTGTCACATTAAGTTTCGTGACAGACCATTTTAAATAAATAGTTACAATATTTTTTTCATTAACCCAATTTTTCAGTTCTCCAACTTGTTAAAGTTAGAGTTATAGAAAAGGAGGTCGTGAACGTACACTTTTCCGATTACCAGTTAGTATTTTGTGAATATCGTCTGAAGAAGCAACACAGAGAATCTAGGATGGTTACGAGTTGAACAAAATAAATTAGGTTACTTTTGATTTTGATCTTAATAGAATTCCATTATTTTCCATCTATGAGGAAGAAGATATTGACGATAAACTACATATACTTGTGGATAGTACGGAGAAGCTTTTTGATATACATGCCCCTGTTAAGACACGTAGAATTACAAAGCCTCCTGCACCTTGCTTAACGGGCACTATTTCACAAATAATGAAAGTTAGGGATAGGGCACTTAGCAAATTTAAAATTAATCTATGATGTCCAGTAATTCTTCCTTACTTCACCCATGTAATGTATTTATTTGGCACCTAAATCCCAAGTTTTACAAGTTCTTCGACTACGGATTTTCTCTAACTGGATCAATAGTGATCCAGTTAGATCCAGTGAAAAAAAAATTGAAGGATGTAAACATCGGTTTGTCCAACCTAAATACCAACAACTTTGTTATTCATGTGTAATGATGACCTCCTTCCGAAAAGGGAAATTTTGGACTCCGAGTATAAATTTCGTGAAGTGGACTACGACGTTTCTTTATAGAAAATGAAACTTTGAGTGCCAGGATAAAGCAGCGAAAAACGAATGCTTTAGGGGCAATCCTAACAGGAAGAGCAGCATCCCTTTCTCCGTATTTTCCAGTTCCACACGACTAGAAAGATAGCAGCTTGAAAGGGTTTCTCATCCTGTTGAACTAACGTTTAGTTGTGGAGGAATTTCGCAAGCACTGTGTTATGTGTTCTGTAAAGAAAGGTCCATAGAAAAATTGAACCAGTACATCTCAAGGATATCGATTATGTTCATCAAAAAATGTATGTTATTGTTGTTATTCAACCCAAAGAACTCTACCCGCCATCACTTTACTTCTCTGTTAATATATGAAGCATGAAAAATTATAAAGAAAGGAACAAAAATTAATCTTACAAATGAAACACTATGTTGAAATGTTAGATCGTACACAGTTATATCTGTCAATTACAAGTCGAAAGAAAGAGTTTTTTATTAATTATCATTCAATAAATATTTTGAACTTTTCCAAATTACTTTTGTTCAGCTCGTTAAAAACCTCAAAGTAACGGCTTATTATCATTTACATCTTTCTGACCTGCCACGTGAATACATTATAGGGTTCCTGGACAATATCAGTCGCAAATATTTTTAACCAATTTCATTTATATACGTGAGCTCGACATCTCCTCTTACAAAAATGCTAAGGGATCAAGAGGACTCAATTCTGGGATGTCAAAGACCACCAACGGGATTTGTCTTATGTCTTTTATTTCAGCTTTCACTGCATCATAACCATTTGGAAACCGGAGCCCAAACGCAACGCATTTACGCTTCAATACCAGACAAATAGCGCTCTTTCAACTCACCATGGTCATCGTTTATCTTTGATATCCGATAATTGTTATCTGTCGATCTCAAAAATGTACTCTTCGTAGAAGTAAATGTCGTCGACCTTATTTACTCAGACTTTTCCTGATGAGACGTATAACTGGTCAGTTGATGAACAACACCGATTCTGTGACACCGGAAATTCAACCAACAGAAGCAATGAAGTACTTTCGTATAACGCTTTCGCGTAACGGTTTTTCGCGTACCGCTTTTCGTATAACGCTTTCGCGTAACGTTTTTTTGCTTAACACTTTTCGTGTAGCGCTTTCGTGACGCAGTTGGTCAAGTATCGAAGGTTTTTCGTGCGTTTTCGACCGTTTGCTAAGCGCAGTTGGTCAAGTATGTGACGGTTACGTACGAAAACTCACGAAAAACGGTCGATACTTGACCAACCGCGTCTCGAAAGCGCCACAAGAAAAGCATCACGCGAAAAAACGTTACGCGAAAGCGTTATACGAAACGCGAAAGCGTTATACGAAAGTACTTCATTGCTTCTGCTAAATTTCCGGTGTCACAGAACCGGTGTTGTTCATCTACTCTGGTCGAGACACCTCTCTCCGGTGTTGATTCACAAATGCGTTGTATTTGGGCTCTGGTTTTCAAATCATTTGTATAATTGGTTGTTGATATTATTTTGTTTGTTTTTATTCGGAAATTTGATTATTTGTTTAAAGGTGGTTGACTATGTTTCATAGTGAATTTCATTAGTTCGGACTTTCATTGTCTAATATGATGCTGTGTACGAAACTGCTATTTCCAAATAAAGGACGAATTCTTTACGCATGATTAGGGATCGCTACTTTCACTAGTTATTGTTATGGTTTCAAACTCTGGCCATTGAAGAAGCCCACAAGAAGTTCCTAGTCTGATTGACATACGTTGACGACACCTTCATAATATGGAACCATGGGAATACAGAACTAGACACCTTCCTGAAGCACATCAACAGGGCAAGACCTTCCATCACTTCCACAATGACGTATTGGTGAAGAGGACCGACACTATAAGTGGGAAACATCTATATACCAAGCCACTCAAAAGGGGCAATATCTGAATTACGAATCCAACCACCATCAATCGACTAAAAGATGAATCAAGAATCTAGTCGTCCATGCTTTCTGGCTATGTAATACGAAAGAAGGTCTCTAGAAAGAAATAGGCATCATCAAAAATGATTTTCAACGGAATGGTTACTCCAAATTGATGGTGGAACAGACTTTGGCTGAGAGACAGCAAGAGCCTCACAAGGAAGAAAAGTCATCACAACTAGTACTTGCACTTCCCTACATTCAGGGGATTGTCGAAAAGGATAAGAAGAATTGGGTTCAAGCTTAACATCAGAACCTGCTTCAGATCCGGAAAAACTATCCGTAACAGCCTCATAAAAACCAGGCCACCAAACGCGGACTGCGATTCCAAGAATTGCATTTACCGAATACCCTGCGAGTACGGAGAATCATACATCGGTGAAACTAAGAGGCCATTGAAAGCCCGCATTGCTGGGCACAAAAAGAAACACACACAGGAAGAAGAAACCAGCAAATCGGGAGTAGCAGAGCATGTGTGGACTCATCAACATAATATCAAGTGGTCCCAAGCAGAGATCATCCACATGGAGGAATACTGGTTTAGTAAAAAATTCAAAGAAGCCGCATATCTGTTGTCAACGCATTCAGCCAAGCTATCGTAGATATACGCAACATATGGAAATCCATAATCAAGCGGAAAACGGCCTACTCTCGCTAAACCGGTGAAGCGGGAAGCGGGAAGAGGGGATAGGTGAAAGCACTCGAATGACCTATAAATAGTCATCTTTCAGAGGATAAGTCCAGTCATTATTCCGAAGACGATTGTGGATACTAACAATTGAAACGTCATGAAGCTATTTGGCTTAAAATCCTTTCATTTTCAGGAATTTTTGATCATTTTATATCATATTAGACAATGAAAGTCCGAACTAATGGAACTGATTAATGTTGTGACGTTTAACTCCATGAAATTGGCAGTATTGTATTTGTATCGGATGCTACGATTGTCAGACCCTTAACAAAATATTCAACCTACATTGAAATAGTTGTCACTCCATTATTATAAACTAATTTCTCATTTCATATGAATACTTTATGAAATTTAATAGACCGTCAACGGTCTTGATTAATTTAACAGCCACGGCATCAATGTTATGATTTTTTTTCAACTTTCCATCTGAAAATCCCAACATTTCAATAACAATTAATATAGATTTTCCAACTTTTTCTCAATTCAGGATATAGATGTTATAGAATTTGTTCAACAAATTAGCCATTATCAGTTAATATCAAATGTAAAATAATATACATTTTTTCAATTGATATTTTTTATCAGTTATAATTTCAATAACAATTAAAAAATACGGTAAATAAAATATACAAATCGAGTAAATAACTAATTCAATCTATTTTCCACCAGAACTGCACTCACAACACTAGGGGCGATCACTGCGAACTCTGCGATATTGGTTATCATGGCAATGCCTTGGCTGGTACTCCCATGGATTGTTTAATTTGCGCCTGTCCTCTGCCAATTTCAAGTAACAAGTACGTAGAATTCAATTTTTTTTTTCATTTTCATTTGTCATAATTTTCAACAGTTTTGCGACTTCCTGTGATGTGACTGCAGATGGAGAAGAGATCAGCTGTGATTGTATTGAAGGCTATCTAGGGGCAAGATGTCATTCTTGTGCACCTGGTTTTTATGGTCGTCCAGAACAAGCAGGTAACTTTCAATTATTACAAGGCTACTAATCGTTTAGGACTTGAATAATGAATATTTTACAAAGTTACACGATATAAGTTATACCACCAGAAAAATGAAGATATATTTTTTTATGTCACTGCATTTGCTGTAATTTATTTTTGTCTTTACATGTTAGTTGATTATTGTTATTTGTTTGAAGTTCTATTTTTATTGAAAAGGAAACAATGTCTAATTTACCTCATACACACCTCATTTATCGATTATTAATTGTGTCTCCGTATTTTTTTCTCGGCTTTTCAAATGAACCAAGCTCGGTGATATTTTGATCCAATAACTTGAACATAGTTCGATGTGGTTATCGTTTTTCGGGATACAAGTTAAATACATTTCCGATGTCCTAACACTGTTTCTATCGTATTTGTAATAAATTTGTATCATATCTGTTTTTTCTTCATTCGTGAAAGCCATTTTTTGCGAAAAATTCAATGACTTGTACAATAACAAAATGTCATTGAGTGTAAGAAATTGAAAGTCAAATTTGGAAACATCAAAGTCAAAGCCTATTGTGATAAGAACGACCACTCCACACACCGTGGGGTAAGTGATCATTGGGTCCAAGAGGCATGTACCCTGAGCAAGCGCAGTGAGCCAAGAATGGCAGGCTTCTGCATCTGTCCGGCTAATATTTCTGCCTCAGTGCAACAGGCCGTTATGATTTTAATATTCGAGAGTACAGAGCGCATCATTCCACCAAAGACTCTAATAAAATCAGAACAATCATCTTGACAGAATGGTCTGAATAGAGTCTGCGGAGTTCGAAGAGAAAATCTCTATATTTTATCCGTTTTTCCTCCTATTTTCAGACGATATTTGTCTCGCCAGGAGCTAAAAACTCCACGAAAAATATCGTCTTGCTCTGGTGGTCGAGAAGGACTTCATCAGGATTATTAGCTTGCATGAGCCGTAGGGTGGGGAACGAATAGTTCCAATAAATTGGGCACTTCTCGTTCCCCACAACGGATTCAATATCCCCCAGAGCGTAGGGCAACATCGATATCTTGTCAATACCGTAAGAGTGTCGTAGATGGTAATATAGCATATATCGGCCGAGACCGCATATACTTGACATGCATTAGAGTCTCGGGCGCCTCGCGGCAAGCCCTGTACCTTGTGTTAGGAACTTCTATACCCATCACGCATCTGCGGTAGACTAAGGTGTTGAAGACACCATCCTGGCAAGCCATGATGAACCCCTCAGTTTCCGACTTCAGCCCACTCGATCGTAGGAAAGCAAAAGTCAGGCGCTTTGATAAGCCAAGGTATCCAATGTTATTGAAGAAGACCACATGCATTGGCTTATCCTTGTATTTCCGCAGAAGTGAGGTGACCTCTGTGGCGTTTATCTGAGCTTTTTGCTGAACGAGTTCCAACTCGGTGACAGAGTTGTGGTCACCTTGTTCAGTGTCGAAAACTAAACCAAGTTGGTCACTTGCTCGGGCAGCTGCCCTAAAGAGAAATGCTCCAATTCCTACTCTGTTATGGTCACGGACCATGCAGAGTAGGGGATCCGAACTCCTGACGACTTTACAGGCTATATCCAGTGCCATTCTGTCATATAGAGATTCCAAACTCAAAAGTCCACGGCCTCCCTGTTGTTGGGGGAAGTACAACCATGTAACGGACGATTTGGGATGCAAACTTCTATAGAGATGCATCATTTTTCGGGTCTTTATGTCGAGTTGATACAGCTCCTCCCGAGTCCACTTCACTTCTCCAAACGAGTAGAGTAAGATTGTCTATCCCAAATTTCATACCGATAGCATGCGTGTAATCTTCCACCACCCTCAAGGACTGATGGAGATCCTTCTCTCCAGAGGCATAAAGTTTAAGATCATCCATATAAAACAAATGAGTGACATTGTGCCTCCGGTTTTCGGGGGTGCCACAGTTATACTCTCGAGTATTTCTGAGCGCAACGGATAATGGCAATAGTGAGATGCAGAAGAGAAGTGGACTTAGGGAATCACCCTGAAATACACCCCTTCTGAAAGTGACCCACCCTGTTTGGAGCCTTGCTTGACCAGTTACTATGGTGAAGCGAGTTCGCCAAAGTGGTATCAGTTTTTCAATGCATCTCACTATTTTGTCGGGTACCGCAAGGCATCTGAGCAAATTCAAGATGAGCTCATGCGATATTGTATCAAATGCCTTACAGTAATCGATCCAGGCCATAGAGATGTTACGCTTATATTGTATCGATTCCTGCCTTACACATCTATCATCGATGAGCAGGTTCTCTTTACATCCAGCGACTCCTCTCTTCGACCCTCTCTCCTCATATATCCGTTCGAACACTCGGTCAACTGTGGTGAGTATTCGTGTGTATAAGATGCTTGTAAACAACTTATAACAGGAATTCAAGCATGTTATCAGTCTGAAATTCTTAGGAATTGACAAATCTCCGCTTTTGGGGATGAGAACGGTCCGCCCCTCGACAAACCAATCCGGAATCGGCTGCTGCCCGTCCAGCCATGAGTTGAAAACTTTGGCCAGATGGCGGTGAGCGCTTGTTAGTTTTTTCCACCAATAAGTGTTCAGCCCATCTGGGCCTGGAGCAGCAAAGTTCTTGGAACCCACAAGGGCTCTTCTAACGTTATCCGGGGTTATCGGGTTGCGCAGTTCACTGAGCTCAGGCTGTCGAAGCTCTTTGTTTAAAGATTCGAACTGCGCTAGGGATGGAGTGTCTAACTTTAGTAGCTGCGGGTATTATTATTCAAGGGAAAGAAAGTGCATGAATGTTTGTGTAACCTGTTTCATATGTATTGACAATAGTTATCCTTCGAGCTTATATTTACTCATTTTTTTTCAGGGGACTATTGTAAGCCTTGTAAATGCTCTGGAAACATAAATCCAGATGATCCTAGTTCCTGTGACACAGTAACTGGAGATTGCTTGAGATGTTTAAACAATACTTTTGGAGAGGCGTGCGCTCTTTGTGCTCCAGGATATTTTGGAGATGCTATTAATATGAAAGATTGTCAAAGTAAGTACATCATTCTTATATTTTTTTTAGAAAATACTGCTAGCTAGGAAACACTTCACAACGACCATATACTATTTCATCATAGTCACAATCAGCAGTGTATCTCTTAAAATGAGTGAGTATATTAAAAAAATCTCCACCAAAGATGTATGGCAAAACCTAAGTAGGAAAGTCAATTTCCTACTCAGAAGCATCTGATTGGCAATGATGATTTATATTTATAATAATCTATATCCTCATTTCCGTGTGAGGGATCACACGTTGAAAGGAAGGACCTCGTTAGTCCTTAGCTTGCACAAGTTTCGACTTTTGAGAGTTGTCGTTTGTAGGGGGACGACAGCTGGTTAACGGAAAAACAGATTTTAACATATTCTAACAGATTTTAACAGATTTAACAAATGACATTCGTTCCTGATATCCATTAATGAAACTAGAGATTCTGTATCTGTAGAGTAGGGAGGATGAGTGTAGACCTACAACACTTAGGTCACATGTGACCCATTGTACATCTTCCCGAGAAGTTGTCTCCCAAGGTCATGGTCCATCCTGTCCTTTCCAGGAAGGTGGACAGGTCATTAGAAGACATCTCCTTAATATTGGCAAGTGTAGGCCAAGACTCGCCGAACACACACTCTCTTCGGCAACCTTGAGGTGTCTCACGGTGGCCTCCGCCACGGAAGGTGCAGCGACATTACTGTCGTTGCGCGGCTTCTTCAACATTCTTGGGGTTCCCTCCGTGAGGGTGCACAAGTGAGGGAGCTTTCCTGCAGGTGCAGCCTTTATTCAAAGTGGAGCTCTTGGCGCCCGCCGCAGGATGTGCCCTTGCTGTTGGAGGTGGAGTGGGGGAGGAGGAGGGTGCACTTATAGTTGCTGTCACTTCTGCCTCCTTCGCTCTCTTTCTCCTTTTGGCCTCGGCGCCGCAAATGCGCGTACGTTTTGGCCTTTGTATTACATCATGAGGTGATCTGCTATGTCCAGCCTCATTCCCAGGGGTAGATTGGGGTGGACATTTCTGTTCACCCCCAGCCACAGCCTTAGATTGAGGTGAGCACTACTGTCCAGCCTCGGGACTGGTTTTTGTTTTTGTTTTCTCTGTTTTCGTGTTTTTTTTATTCATGTATGTTCCCACGAGTAGCAAGGGAACAAATGGTCACCTCTGGCAGAGCCAGGGCTTCCCGGGCAGGGCCTCCAGTCCCCTGGGTGTTCCCCTATCCGCCACCTGGGGACGCGCCCGATAGGTAGCCCAATCCACAGGTAAAAAGTGGTTTATTGAAACACACAGGTAATTCTATAATGATGTGATGAATTTTTAAACATCATATATTGATGTGCAAACAACAATTTATTCACACAACACAAGTTTTTTCCTTATAGGGTTGTATTTGTTCATTTGCCTTTCTAATACGTTGTAATCATAGTTTTATGTATAATTGGACAAATAAACTCTATTATCATTATTATAAATATTATCCTTTATAGCTTGTAGTTGCGACAAACTTGGAACCGATCATTGTGACAGTTTCACTGGAAAATGTGTATGCAAACCGAACGTTATCGGTGAGAGATGTGACCGTTGTGAGGAAGAACACTTTGGCTTCCAGACAGGACAAGGATGTGTTCCATGCGATTGTGGAGAAGCTTCGGAGAGCAATACTTGCGACGACATAACAGGACAATGTAAATGTATGCCTGGTGTTACTGAAAGATCTTGCGACAGATGCGCTGGTGGATACTGGAACTATACTTCTGAAGGATGTATTTGTGAGTAATAAATTCTATGATGCACTATAAGATTGATTGAAAGACTGTATTTGAGTTGGATACTAGGTACTTAATATTCCAATACAATCTTACAATACAATAATATCTTACGCAGACGATACAGCACTTTTATTTGAAAGCGATTCCTAGAATGAAGTATATGAGAAAGCTGAAACAGGGCTCAAATATGTACTGTCTTTGTTGAATATGAGCCTCCTGAGTTTGAATGTGGGAAAAACTAAGTTCATTGCATTCAGCGCAACAAAAAAAGACCAACTCTTAAATAACACTCTCACTGTTCATCTATGTATCTATGCCGAACCCCAACGCAGTATTCATGTAAAATAATCAAAAAAGTTGACAACATGAAGTATTTGGATGTACCTATATGTGGACCAACACCTGCGATGGGAAGAACACATTGACAACACAGTTAAGAGACTCAATAAGTTAGTTTATCAATTCTATCAACTCAGAATTCTGAATAATAAAAAGCTTTTACTTACGATTTACAACTCCCTCGCTGAATCTTTATCGAGGTACTGTATCATTATATGGGGTGGTTTCAGTAAAACATTATTACACGTTCTAGAGGTCATGCAAAATATCATATTAGAAATCATTCTTAAGAAAAATAGAAGGGATTCAAAATATATTTACAAAGAAACTGGCTTATTTGATGTAAGAAAACTCTATACCTATCAATGCTTAATATGGATGCAAAATACCTTCATCTCTCAGATAAGTCATACTTACAACACACGTACTAAATCTGGGTAGACTATATAAACTCTGTAGACTAACACACACACACACACACACAAAAATTTATATCATACTTTGGTCCAAAATTGGTAAACCTAGTCCCTATAGAAATCAGAGTCATTCCTAATAAACGTAAAATGAAATCAAAACTGAAAAATATGTGAACCAAAATTATTACAAACTGAAAACCGTATACGAACTCGAACAATAATAAGAAATACAAAATACAAGAAGTAACCATAGTCTCTCTCCCTCGAAATGGGTTTAACTTTGTTTTTTTCCTTCTTTATACTCACCACTCACTATATAAATAATCAGTGTAATCCAGGTTGACGACTACAACACAAGCATTGCTTAGGTAGCTCAGCCTGGACACAGAATTTCAGAATGTATCCAATAAATGTTTATAAACTTCCAAGTTTTGGATGATACCAGAGTCCAAGAGCGCCATGAGAGTTGAGAAAATTTATAATTCGAAAATCAAGTCGATGTTTGAAAGGTTTATTCCTAAAAAATGTTTCCACGTCTATCATACAGTGTGTAAAAGCCAAATGGGATAAATTCATTATTTCGGTTACTGTACACATTTAAAAAAATCCCGTCAACTGTAAATTATAATTTGGTATTCTTCAACGTAAAAATGCCACCCCTTGGAAATTTCTCATGAAATAGGCGAGCTCCTTCCTTTTGTATTCGGACTTTATTTCCGTAACGAATCATTTGTAAACCATTTGTCAGACTTGGAGTTAAGGAACTTTGAACTTGAATTAAAATACTGACAACTAATGTTGTAACATACAAAACAAAATGGCAAGGCGTTTTGAACTAACGTTGCCACGGATATTATTTACAGTTTTTTAAAGGATACCATCTAAAAAAAACATTGCTGTGGTTTTTGCATACTTTTTTATTATTATTACCTTAACATGAAATAAGGTTTAAGTATTTTGCAATAAGTTTTGAGTGTATAATGAAATAATGAATCTATTCCATTTGGCTTTTACACAGTGAATATGGAAAATCTGATGAGTCGATCATAATGTTTTCATCTATAAATTTGTCGTATTTTGAAGTTGAAAGGATCTGATAGTTTCTTGGTTTTAGCATGTGGCTGCAAAAGTGAATATTCTCTTGGATTTGGATGTAATGCTCTCACTGGGCAATGTGAATGTCTTCAAGGGGTGGTGGGAGAAAAATGTGACCAGTGTCCACATAGATGGGCGTTTGTTCCAGATTTCGGCTGTCATCAGTGTGACAACTGTCACCATGCTCTCTTGGATGATACAGATCAACTTTCTATTATAATTGACCCAGTGATATTTGATTTTGATGTAAGTACATATCATTATCGTATACGTTGAAATGTGTTCAAAATAGCAAATGTATTTTTTGGCTTTCTACCACTCCATCTTGATACAAAAAAAAAGAAGGATGAGGGAGTCTTCCAAAGAAAGGAAGGAAGTAATCAATTTGAAAATAAGTAACGCTATACATGGATGTGTAGATCATGCAAAGAAGTAACTTTCAGACACAAATTTTTTAAAGATACTGAAATTAGGGCTATCTGTTATTTCATTGGAAAGAGAATTATAAATTTTCATGCATAGTGTAATGAGATTATTTAAGCCAATATTAGAACGTAAAAGTTCTAAAAAGACATTATATGGGTTCGAGTATTATATTCGTGGAGCTGATTAACGAAAGTGAAGTTGGTATTACATTTGACTTGTTATGTATAACCTTGTATACAAATTTACCTTGCTCGATTTATAGAACATCATGAATAGGCAGTAT
Organism: Leptinotarsa decemlineata; assembly: GCF_000500325.1. Classification (NCBI taxonomy): domain Eukaryota; kingdom Metazoa; phylum Arthropoda; class Insecta; order Coleoptera; family Chrysomelidae; genus Leptinotarsa; species Leptinotarsa decemlineata. The sequence continues at coordinate 5,138 of NW_019292292.1, read as the reverse complement.
TTTGGTTACACTGTATAAAGTTTCAAGGTAAATTTCAAGTTAAATTTCACTGACAAAGAACCACCTGCCTTTGAGCATAATGATTGCTCAAAGACAGAGTCTTGTAAACACATTGGAATTGTCAATTTTACCAATGTTAAAAAAAACTAATCAATAGAGTTTATTCTATGATTTTCACTATAAGGGTTTTACAAAAACCGCGACACGTGTTTCGCTATACAATAGCTATTGAAGCTTGAAGAAGTTTTTTGGGATCAATGTGTTTTCAAACCATTCCTCAAAAATATTAGCTTCCATGTTCTTACAATAGTCAATATTGGAGCCCTCGAATTTTTTCCACATAATTTCAAAGAATTCGGAACCCATCCTTTATTTCCTTTGCAATGCACAATGATTAGTCGCGATCCTTTGTTTGCAGGCATGTTAGGCGTACACATTCTCGAACCATCTGTCCAACCTTTCGTAACTGTGTCGTCAGTGTCATACCAAAATCAATCCTAATATAAATTTTGCCGTTGTTCTTGTCTATATTTAGTTATTTGTTCTAAGTATTTGTTACGCAAGTCCACTATTCTTCTGCTTTCCATAACTACTTGACGTTTGTTTATCATTTTAAATCTAAATCCCAGTTTCTTTATCCAATTCTGAAGAGNGAACCAGCAATTTGATATTTATTTAGTCGTTTTATGTGCAAAAGACTTCTTCGAGTAAACCTACATTTTTTTACATTAAAAGAACTCATTGTTTTGGTAAAGACGGAATATAACGGTTTATTGCTCGTTTTGGTAAATCGAAGATAATTTTTTTGCAAAGGAGATATTACAGTATAGAATTCTCAAAACAACTATGTTAAAATTCAAGAAAATGTTAATTTTAACAGAAAAATCATATTGGGGTCTCACACACCCCACGTGTCTACAAATGTTACAAAAGTCCACGTGTCGGACGCAGGGTTAAAACTACAGACTGCCGTATTTAGCACTTAGAATAAGATCGAGTGTATCGCAAAATGGCCTCGGTAGTTGACCTTGCATTGAGTCTTGTTTTCGATCCGAAAACACGTGGGTGGCAAGTTTTTATAAAAAGGTTAGAACAACACTTCATAGCGCGAAACATTTCAGATGAAAATATTAAGCGAGCAGTTTTACTAAACAGTTTAGCCGAAGAAGCCTATCAGCTGCTAGTTGCTCTGTCGATACCGAATAAACCGGAAAATAGTGGTTATAATGTTATCCTGAAACATCTTGATGATTATTATAATGAAACACGGAGTGTGTGGGTAGAGAGAGCAAAGTATTACTCAGCACACAAACTAGATAATGAATCGGTGCAAGATTGGGCAGTACCACTAAAAAAATTGACCAGCAACTGTCAATTTGGAACACAGTTAGACACAAAACTGACAGATATATTCATAACAAGATATAATGTTGGATATTGGATATTGGGGCTGAGAGTCGATGCAAATTTCAGTAAAGCTCTGCTCTAATTGAAGAAGCTGCAATCGAGGGAATCAAAGAGTCTAGGATGGAAACGGAGGTGAAAAAAGAGCCAGCGCTGGAGGAAGATGCAGGAATAAACCGTATTGGAAACAGTTCGAGGAGTGATCACCGGCAGAATGTAAGAACCGCCCGATCAGGAAATCAGAGCCGTTATTCTTTACGGGGGGAATCTACACAATATCAAGGAGGAAGTGACGCGAATACCAGTGCTAGTGAAAAGGCAAACGTGAAGTGCTTTCGTTGTGGGAGAGGACATTTTCCAAATTCGTGCCCTTACAAGGATTATATTTGTTCTGATTGTAATAGTAGGGGACACCTCAGAGCGGCATGTAAAGAGTCGTTCTGCAAAGACTCAACGAAGAAATTGAGGACCGAAATGTTCTACCTGACGAACAATTCGGCTTCAGCTAGAGGCACTGAGACTGGTCGAAAACACCATCGCAGAGCTAAACCATAGTCGAAAAGTTCATGTCGTTCTTTCAGACATCTCGAAGGCCTTCTGCATAAGCTAGTCGCGTTCGACCTGCCTCGGGGCCTGATCCGGTGGATTGGGTCTTTCCTGAAAGACATAACATTTCAGGTTAGAGTACTCTCTTCATACTAGTGACCTCCCGAGGTCCGAGCGTGTGAAGATATCTCTCTACGCCGATGACACGACTCTCCTCTCATCTTCCATGGATCGGGAGCTCGGGGTCTTCAACATGTAACGTGCATTGGACGACCTCGAACGCTGGTACCTCGAATTGAAGATCCGAGTGAACTTGGAAAAGACTCAGTTGATAACCATGGTAGTAACGGTGTCTCCTCCAGCCAGAAAATTGAGGATCTCTGGACGGGAGAACGACTGGCAAGCGCGGGTAAAGTACCTCGGTCTTCGAATCGACCGTAGGCTCAATCAATCAATCAATCAATTTATTTGCTTATTATCAATATAACGGATTTAGCATCGTCAATGTAGATAAATATAATACAAAACATACACAATTATACATACACAATACATACACATTATAAAGGCAAAGTATTAAAACTTGCAGTTGAAAAATTCACTTACGTCATAATGGCAGAGATCAACCAGCAGCCCTTTTATACTTTTTTTTAATTTAATCATGTGTAACTTCTTCATATATGGTGGTAGATTGTTGAAGAGCCTTATCGCCATAGTAAAAAAGCTTTTATGAGTAATTGCCAGTCGATGTTGTGAAATAAAAAGATTGTGGCCATTTCTGGTCAAATATTCATGGTTGCGATTAACTTGAGGGGTGTTATTTTGTGTCTTGATATAGACGAGACATTGAAATATGTATAGAGCCGTAATGATTAATATATTACATTTTTTTATTAGAGGTCTACAGCTGTCAGTTCTTTTTGCTCTTCCCAGGATTCTAATAGCCATTTTTTGTAAAATGAGTATCCTTTCCCAATCAGTTGAAAGTCCCCAAAAAACTAATCCGTATGACAGCTTAGACTGAAATAATCCCATGTAAGCTGCTCTCGAAACATAAGAGGGAACAAATTCATTAATTCTACGAAACAGATAAAGAGTGCTGGACACCTTAGTAGAGAGATCTTTGATATGGTCTCTCCAGTTCAGTTTTTGCTCCAGCGTTACTTCTAAAAACTTAATGGATTTTTGACTGTCCTTCAGTTCTTCAATTTTTTTCAACGCGTTGTCAGTTAGTTGCTTTGGATATTCATGTTCAGGGTGACTTTCATAAATAGTAGTGTCATCGGCATACTGAATCGTATTGAAGGGGTTCATATGATGTGGAATATCATTAACATATTTTAGGAATAGTAGGGGACCCAAGATTGACCCTTGAGGCACTCCCGCTGTTACACTCACTGCTGGAGATCTTACACTATTTTGTTCCACAACCGGATTTCGTTCGGATAGGTAAGAATCGATCAAATCAGCTATTTTATCGAGTAGAGTCATGTGTGACACACAGTCGAATGCCTTCGAGAGGTCACAGAATACGGCTGACCTCGATCAAGGATCGAGAAGATCAAAAATGAGCCTTAAAAACAAAATTACCATCTACAACACGATGTTCAAGCCTGTCATCATGTATGCTTCAGGCGTCTGGGGACACGCAGCTCCGTCTAACATCTCCATCCTGGAGGGATTACAAAATAAGCTGATACGGATGATTTTGAATGCTTCGTCGTTCGTGCGGAATGAAGCCATCCGCAGAGATTTGCAGCTGGCTTCCATCAAGCAGTCCATTCAGTTGAGGAATCGGCGAGTTTTTGTTGCGCAAAAACTTACGAAAACCCCGTTGATTAGTGAAGCTATTGAGCAGTGGAAAACGGCTCGAATTTGTCCGATATTAAAAAAGCGACTCTAGCGATATCACAAACTACAGGGCAATTTCAATTTTATGTAACTTTTCTAAACTCTTCGAAATATGTGTGCAAAATGTTATGTACTCCCATATTCAAAAAGGTATTTTTCCTACTCAGCATGGTTTCGGACAACTAAGATCATGTATGACAAATCTTGCATGTTTAAATTAATATCCCTGTACGTACCTGGACAAGCAAAAAATCGATGTTGTTTATTTAGACTTTCAAAAAGCCTTCGATCAAATAGACCATTACGTTCTTCTAAGCAAATTAACAAAATTGGGACTCTCTAACCAACTGCTTACTCTAATTGAATCATATCTAGTTAACAGAAAACAATTCCTCGAATATGAATCTTTCAAATCGGCCCAGTACGTAGTAATATCTGGGGTACCACAAGGTTCTTATCTTGGGCCTCTTTTATTTTCAATTTTTATTAATGACTTGGCAACCTCTTTGAATATTTCTAGCCTACAATTTGCAGACGACCTGAAACTATATTATAAAACCGACGACATTATTGACTACCAACGTGTACAACATGAATCAGATGTAATCAAACTTTGGTGTAATAATAATCGTATACAACTGAATGTTTCCAAATGTAAAATAATATCATTTACAACAAAGAAGCGAACTTTATTGTATGATTATTCAATCAACAATACTACAATCAACCGCGTACATGAGATAAAAGATCTTGGTATAACATACGACAGTAAATTAACATTTACAACACATACAAAGGAATATGACTGCTGGTGCGAATGTGATGCTTGGATTCATTTACAGAAATGGCAAGAACTTCAAAAGTATTGCCACCTTACAATTGATATATTTTGCGTATGCCAGATCTAAGTTAGAGTATGGCACTTTGTTATGGAATCCGGTTCACGACTACCAAAAAACATTAATTGAGAGCATGCAAAGGAAGTTCCTGAAATACTTATGTCTAGAAGTTGATGGTCAATACCCCATGAGAGGCATCGATCATAACATATTGTTGACACGATTTGATATGGCATCTTTGGAAAATAGAAGAGTTATCCTTGGCATAAAATTCCTGCATAAATTACTCAAAAACAATATTGACAATACGGTTCTTTTACCCGAGATCAATTTCTTAGTACCAAGAAGTGAAGGTCGACACAATCTGAAATTCTATTGCGAAGCATCACGCACAAATATTATGCTACGATTACCATTGAAAATCTGTGAACATTGCGATATTCGTTTTTTTTGTGATATTGATGACTTATTTATTTTGTGGAAATTCATCTTCAATTA
>NW_019292291.1:31109-58765 GCF_000500325.1 Leptinotarsa decemlineata | reverse complement strand
AAATTTTGGAACGCAGGTCCATGCGCCATGAGCAGACTTGAGCGAACCAATCACCTTTAGCGTGGACGATGCTTGATTTCCGATACTTTCCAACATCAATGACATAAATTGAGAATCGACCTTGACGGAGTACCCGAAAATTGGTAAAACAATAATTTAATGATAATACCACAAACAATTGATAAATATTTCCACAAATTGGAAAATATTAGTTTCTCGTTCGAAACAAGTGGGTGGAATTTCTCCACTGGTGACTTAGCAGTTTACTAAAATGAATGCTGAACAGACGTATTAACTTAGACCTAGGAAACTGGTCAACAGATGGCCCTAATAGGGAAATCTTGTCCAATTTATATCATTCAACAATTACTCAACTACATTTCTAATTCTGACAAATTATCTCGATAACGTTTCGAACAAGTGCTTCCTAACAAGACTTTCCTGGAAAAATTCCCACAATAAATAAAATTGAGACTTTTTACGCCCTCTATCAACAACAGGAGTTACCCTCTCGTGATCTGGACATGACAGCTAATTGAAGATCACGACTGAGATCCAATCTGTAACGAAATTCTATTCTCAGTCAACAAAGATGGAGACGGAAGTAAACAATCGAAAAAGCGATGGAATCGGACCACAACTCGACAATCATCAGCTAACAGGTGAGTAACGTTCATATTGGTCTGCAACTAGAATGAGAAAATATTTCCTGAACACTTTTCTTTCAGCCCAAACGAACCTACATTATAACTTTAATTTTTTTCAGACGGTCCACTCTCGAGATGGAGAGAGAGCGAGCCCAAATGATTTTTGTCGGCTAATGGCTAAGCAGATTCTGAGATTAACTGACCGAAAGACCATATCCATCGATAATTTCATTAATTCAACCTCAAATCACTGTGCTTGTGACCTTTATCCAGTGCAGTGGAATATTTTCGTGACAGAACAATGGGGGATATCGTGTTATTAACAATTTGAATTACAGCATCAGCAATGTATGTTTGTTGTGAATAAGACATATTATGATAGAGTTGATGATATTCCCCATATTATGCGATGAATAATTTAGGTGTCGATTTATCCCGTTACAATACGCCTTTTATGCTTAGTATTACACACATACGGCATATTTTACTAGTACATACATCTACTTTTTCACATACGGCTAAATAAAATATTAAGTTTTGAATGTACCGAAAAATTATACGGCATTTTTGCTTGGTAGAAAGGTAAATTAGCCTGCCACGAATCCAATAAGAAAAAAATCTCAAAAACTGATTTTTTGTAGATAAGGCATCTGTTCTTAGGACGTCAGTATACTCATGGAGCATCTCACCAATTGTTACATATTCACTAATATGAAAATTAATTATGCAATTACTAACAAACTCTTCATGAAAATCACGAATCGGAGCAAGTTTGTCGGTTTCTTTTCCCTTATCTCTAGTGAGCAGATTATCAAATCTAATGACTCGAAGCAGAAAACGGAAACGCTTATAACTGAAAAGTGCCCGTAAAAGAATCATACCTGTACCATTTGAATTCCACAGTTCAACACAGTTCGTATGGCCTCCTTTTTTTATGCCAATCAAAAACAGGGCTTCTAAAACAGCTTTGAGCTCTGTTTCTGTCGTTTTTTTGCAGTCCCTATCTCTAGCATATTCCATTTCAACCTGTTTTTTTGGATATATATGTTGGTGAAAGTCACGATATCTTCAATCATTTTGTCAGTAATGAACAAACCAAAAGCATCAATTTCTCTTTTCGCTTCTTTGGCATTCATTTTTGGCCCAGGTAGAATGTTCACTACGTTTGTTGCCTGTGTTTTACCTGCAGCGAGAGGCTTGTCGATCCAAAAAGTTTCACCGTCTTTACTTATATAAAATCGGTAATCGTCTCTGATTTGCAGATTTGTTTCATCCTCATGTATGTCATAATATATTTCATCTTCCCGGATTGCTCTGAGTCACTGTTGTGATCATCTTCTTCAATAATCTTTTCGTCTGGTTCCAAATAACTATCACTAGGGTTTTCATTGTTCTCTAGTTTCCTTTCTTCCGATAACTCTCTCAACATCGTGAAGAGCTCTCTCTAACTCTTCTTCATTCAAAATTTTCCCCGAGACCTGAGAAAACGAGAAGTAGGAATAAAACAACATGTCTTCTAATTATTAGTATTTTGGATGAAACATTGTGACTGAAATATTATAGATAAAGTGTTACTTACATGGTGATGCTTTTTTTTGGGAAAAGATGATGAGAAACGTGAGTGGGCGCGTTGCGGCAGATAGCCTTCACTAAAGGTATATCAGTAACTGAACCATTGTCGCCTGGAACGTCCAATTTATCGAACGTGGTGTGAGAAATGTGAGTAAGGAATACATGCATATACAGCACGACAGGTTGAGCGGCAGCTCTGATACAAGGTCGAATGTAAAATTTGCGGCAGATTGCCGCCGGCGCGCCCACCGAAGGGTTAAAGCCGCGTTTACACCGGAGTTAAGAACACAAGTTTTTAACATTTTTGTTATTAACTGATGTTAATAACAAAAGTCAGTAACATATGTTAATAACATTTTCTTTTGGCTGCCAGTGTTAAAAGTCACTCCGCCATCTTCAATCAACGCTCATGTACAGCCAGCATTTCTAGGTGAGACAATGGTGCGAGAGGATGACGTGGTGCTCGCTGCAGCTGCGTGCGTTGTTTTGGCTACCGCTGCTCAAAGGAGACGTAGGAGATACTGAGTGAAACCGTCACTCAGAGTAAGGACTGTGTACAGTGCGAATGATATGTTAAATGATCTACAAGAAGACGATCGTGACCCTCTTTCAGGCGAGCTACGGTGCGACGGAAGCATCAAGAATTTCCTCGGCATGACCAGGTGTGATGTTGAGTGGTTGATCGGACAATTGGGGCACAGAATTGGAAAAAAGGACACCAACTACAGAAAAGCCATTCCCGTGAAAGAAGAGACTTGCGGTCACGTTGCGGTTTTTAGCTACAGGGAACTTGTTTGCAAATTTAGAATATTTATTTAAAATATCAAAATCAACAATTTCATTGATGGTTCCACAAGTACTAGATGGTTTCATTGGTTGCTCCAAAGAAAATGTACAGGTAAGTGAATTACATACCAGAATATTAAAATGAAAGTACTGTCACTTTGCATAATGCATCAAACTGTCGTTTTGCATAATAGTTTGAAACATGCAAAAAACAAGTTTCAAAACCGTCATTATTCACAACGCGAAAACTTTTTTATCGACCTAGTTAGTTTACTCACCTATAGGTGTCGCAACTGCGCACTTACTAATAACTTGCTAATTTGCTAATAATGAGTGCTACATGGTACTACTTAATTGCATTAAACAACCCAAAATCCTTGTTTTTTCATATTTATGTTAACATAAAACAAGTGAACAACATTTATAAGTACATGTAAACAATGTATTTAAATAGAAAGAAACGTTACAATCAAGTATTTACAGTTGGGTAAAGTTAAGCAGGCTACAGAAATCGCTTGTAGTGGGGATGTTCGTTGCCTGGAGCTGAGTACTTTCAGGGTCCGCGTCATGCGGGCTCAAGGATGAATACATGCTAGGCGTGGGGCTATTTGGGGCAAACTTCCAAGGCTAGAAGTTGCGTCCGACTGTTGGAACTCAGACATACCAATTTCGAGCAAAACTTGATTGATTCGATGTTTCGCAACCATTTGCAAACGACGGTCTTTTATTTGACGAAGCTGGCAAGCTACGTTCTCCCCAAATACCTGTAAAAAATGAATTATTGTGTTTATCCTTCTTAGGGTAAGTGTAGGGCAGTGTTATGACTGTATATTGAAAACGATTTTATAACTATAACGTCAATATTCCTACCTCACAGTGATCTCTTTCTCCGATCTTCTTCCCAAGCCGATTCATAACGCCATATGCCTCCTCAGCCATAATTTGGTTTGTTTTTCGTTTTTTTGGTTGGGCTGCTTTCGGAGCTTGGGGTGGTGCCATAGCATGCTTAGCTGCTAGGGCTTGTGCGGCGCCGACTTGTGGAGCGGGGCTGGGGTGATTTCTGTTTCCTCATTGGGGTGGTTTCTGTTTCCCGATTGTCCTCATCTTCCTCTGCATGCTGAAAAACTTGAAATAATTTAAAAATTCAACTAATCATTTAAAATAATCCATTTAAAAAAATAATTTAAAATAATGCAAGATGTCTTTTTCAGGTACCATCCAAGCCTGAGGAATGGCTACACCATGCAAAAAATATCTCCGACTCTGGAACTTTCCTCACTGCGTTGGAGCCATGGACGGCAAGCATGTAATGCTCCAAGCTCCAATACATACAGGTAGTGATTACTTTAACTACAAAGGATTCTTCAGTATCGTCCTACTAACTTTGGTCGATGCTAATTATTGCTTCTCCTACGTGTCTGTTGGATGTCAAGGACGATTGTCGGACGGTGGAGTGTTTGCAAACAGTGCGTTGAACGAGTCATTGGAAAGCAATATAATCAATCTACCTAACGCCATCCCTTTACCGGGAAGAACACTACCCGTCCCATACGTTATCGTCGCGGATGATGCAGTTCCATTAAAACCAACTGTTAAATTTGAATCTTGAAGGACCATTCTAAAATAATATTTAGAAAATTACAAATTAACTTTATTTCCACAGGAGTTTGAAATATTTAAAATACATATACATATATCTATATACTTTTCTTGAGAGTATATTTACTTCTGATTTGTAGTCTGCGCTGGTCAGCCGCCAAGGTTGTCAGCGTTGCCAGGTTTTGGAAATTATACGAAAAGTTTAGACACCAACGATTATGAAAACATATCCTGGGCTGCATGGGAAAGGTAGTGAAAAACGGGTGTTTAACTATCGACACTGTCGGTGTAGAAGAGTGGTGGAAAATGCGTTCGGAATTATATCATTCGTGTTCAGGGTACTAAGGAAACCTTTGTTGCTCCATCTACACAACTTCCTGAGACGAAGCAAGTCGTCAAACGGAACATACACCCCTTCAGGCACTTTTGATCAAGAGGACCCTTCAACAGGACAACTCATTCCTGGACAGGGGCGAATTGTTGGTTTGTCATCAGAAAATCTACTTAGATTAAAGAAAATACCGAAAAAATCATCTGACATCGCAAAACTAGTAAGGAATGAATTTTGTGCGGCCCTGAGGTTTCAGTGCCTTGGCAAAAGCAGTTGAAAGAAGTAGAAAAGTGTGTCTTGTTGTATAAAACGTAGCATTGAACTATATATATCAAGATAATTATTTGTGTTATTTTACTTACCTCGTTTCTCTCCAAGCCCACCTCGCTCGTTGATCTGGGCACGGTTTTGTCCCTCAAAAACAATAGATGTTCGTAACCAAACCACTTTACTTTTGCGTTGGTTCCAGACCCACTTTTTTGTTTCTTGCTCTCTCGTTGAAATTGTCCTATCACTTTTGTCATCTTGTTCTTAACTTCCACTTTCGTCATGCGGAGAGTTTGACCAATTTCTGTCCAAGCATAGTTTTTCAAGTTTCTGTCTTTGAAATCAGCATTGGTTGGGTCCCCCAATACTGGGCGCTCGCGATACAGATCTATCAAATTGATCACTTGCTCCTGATTCCATTCACTTTCCATCATTAAAATAAACAAAAAACTTCACGTCAACAATAAACTAGATACCAAATCGCAGCAAAACACACAAACTATAATCTCACTCTGTCTCCACGTGTTTCGTCTGCTGCTGTAGTTGGTGGTACTGAGGGGCGACTGGCGCGCTCTTGAACCATTTTTTCGGTAGGCAGTCCAATGAGTTCCAGGTCCAGATTTTTTATCGAGATTTATTATTCCTCTTTTTATTTTTCTAATTTTTTTCGGTAAATTATCTCTTATGTATACAGACCTGAAGAATGGAATTTTGAGTTTCTTTGCATACTTTATCAAGTGAATATTAGATAATGGATGATTATGAGGAATTTTTTTCATGTTACCTCTCAAACGGATACGATTCAAAAACAATCCCAAACCAGTTTTGTATGGTCTTAAATAGAATCCTTTCCCTAATGCAATATATTCCATAGTTCTATTATGACGTTGGGATTCTTCTAACTGATTTCTTGCAGATTTTGCATCATTCACAGCCTCATCAATACCTGCTGCTCCCCCTGTTAGTGCACCAAGTGCACTCAATCCCGCAAAAATTGGAATCAGAGGAAGTATTCCACCTGTTTTAGGAATTCTCACAATATGTGTTGGTTTAATATTAATTTTTTTGCAGATTTTAAAGCTACCGTCACCGCTTCACCTAAAGTCTTTGGTTTTTTACTAATAATTTGACTCTTAATTTTTCGTGTTGCTTTCGTTAAACACATTCCCCTTTTAGTTTTACATTTCTTCAGACTTTTTTCTCCTAGAGATATTTTTTCTTTTCGATTGTTTCTTTTTAGATTTTTTGACAACCATCCCGTTGGAAATTATATAATATACCTATGGATTTACCTCATTACATTATTTTTATGGAGATATTTTTAATTTTTTATTTTCAATATTCTCAATCTCTTCCTCCAAATTTCGTTTTTTAGAATTTGACTGCAATTTGACTCAACTCATATTTTTGGAGATCTTCACCTGAATTGATTTTCATTTTTTTAAATTTAGAATAACATGTAAATCGTTGTAGCGTTGTAGATTTTTCTTTTTGTAGCACGCTTCACATCATCTGTTAAATCAACATCCATATTTTGTTGTGTCTCGTGATTGTGCCGTTCACGTCTTGCATTAGATTTTTTTCTTCTCAACTCGGATGGTTCTATTCACATTGTTGTTGTTATTGAGAAGTTTGAGACACTCTTCAATATTCTTTTTTACATCTGTTAATCGTTCATTCATTCTACTCAGTAGTTTGATACATTTTCTTTTGATATTCGCAGTTAGTGGTTGATGTTTTCGTAACTTTCAGTAGTTCCGGCGACCGCTAGGGCAGCCATTTCTTCCCCTTTCGATTTGAATCGCATCATAGCCTTATTAGCTAAAATTCTATCAGCTTCATGTCTACGATTTAAATCTTAAGTTTGTGAATAACTTATGTCATGAGTTTTACATGCTTCATCTAAACCATTTATTCCCTTTTGATTGAGTGCAAGACGTTTTTGTAATTTTGTACCAGGTCCACAATATCTATAACCAGATATGTGCAAGTCAACCGGTAGATTTTAATAGCACTATTTAATAATCCATCACCACTATTATAACGCTGCATCTTAGATCTTTTCGCTCATGAGTTTGGAAGTTGACTGATTAGAAATTCAGTTACCTAACGTATTTTATTGAAAATGGATATGAACGGTATAAGAGTTATTCCACAAAAAATCGCTTTACCAATCGAAAATAATATATTTGAAATTGAGAAAACTTTCAAAAAGCATGGTATTCTATTTCCATCTACCATGAGATGTATAATTGTTCGACCTTCCAACTGTGGTAAAACAAATTTAATGGTGAATGTGTTAGAGCATGAAAATGGTTTGAAATTTGAAAATATATACGTGTATTCAAAATCGTTAAATCAACCCAAATATAGATATTTAGAACATTTATTCAAACCAATAAAAGGGATAGGATATCACGCGTTCAGTGCCAGTGAAAATATAATGCATCCTTCTGAAGCAAACCCTAATTCGATTTTTGATTTTTATTTTTGATGATGTCGCTTGTAAGGCACTACTCACACGGGGATACTGAAATCTGCGATACTCAGAGATTTGGATACTGAGAGACCTGGATACTCCGATACCGGGAGACTCAAGTTGCCTGTCATCCTCACACAGTCGCGACTCGGGTTGCTAGTATTTAGTTCCCTTTTTATTACATTGAGGTAAGTGAAAGTGACAAAGTACGAGGAATGTTATTATTTTATTATTATAGTTATTATTTGAAAATGTACATGTTTTTATTATTTTCTCTTGCAATTTTTGGGAAATATAAACATATCAATTTGAAGGGTCTAATACCTCGCGGACTACATCATAGTATTGTTGGGAAGTAGCCAGTCCTATCTTCTCCATTGTTGCTGTTTGTATCGTTTGCGAAGTGTGCATGGGTACCGAGGAACATGGAGAGGAAGAATATGAATAGGGTGAAGAAAAACCCATTAGAGACTGGTCCTGTGTTGACCTCAGCTCATCAATGAGGTGTAGGACTCTACGTATAAAACCCCTCATTTGGGTTTCTGTCAGTGGCTCGATTTCGGGAAGTAAGCTATCAAGAAATAGTTTTTTTGCATCAGAATGTCTTGCGTGATTGTCAAGTTTTCGCCTTTTGGCATCCATATAATCTTTGAATGACTTGTCAACATCTGTGAACGTCTGTTGTTTACGTTTATTTTTGAACGCCGGAGTGCTCACAGAGTCAGTCGTTGAAGGTGTACAATGAGGTTTAATTAGTGGAGGAGAATCACACCGACTGTAGGAAAGAGGGGGTGGGGGTGGAGGTGGTGAGTGTGAATCTTCTTCTTCTTCGGGCAAATGATGTTGCTGAGATGGGTGTTCAGACAACTGTTGAGACACGTCAGATCTAGATGGTGGTACAGTGGGTACTTCAGGCAAATTTCCGTCAGGCTTCCCCACTGTTCGTATATAGGGAAGTGTAAACTGCATCGCTTCTGACAAATAGTACGGTTTTGTCGTGTTTCCTGAACCTGACGGTGGTGGCTTCAAGCGGCGTACAAAAACTGATCGCAGGTTTTTCCACATCTCCTTGCATTCTGCAACTGAAAAAAAATTTAAAAAATGAGGACTGCCGAAAAATATTAGAACATAAATAACCAATAAGAATAACATGCTGAAAGTATTATTTTATCTTATGTAACTACAGATACATGAACATTATTATCGATCTCTTGCAGGTATTTGGCTACAGGGTGTACTTTTACATCGCTGGCATTGTACTTTGCGCGAGGACAGAGCACCGTTATGTACATCGTACGTGAAATTACCCAACTCATTTGGCAAGTATTGAATCACACCTACATGCCAATTCCAAACGAAGAGCAATGGAAAACAATTGCTCAACGTTTCTACACACTGTGGAATTTACCTAATTGCTTGGGAGCAGTGGATGGGAAGCACATACATATCGAAAAATTACCTGGGACAGGTTCTACCAATTTCAACTAGAAACAGTATCATTCCATTGTACTACTGGCATGTAGTGATGCCGATGGTTTTTTAACCACCATTGAAACTGGTTATGCAGACAGAAATAGCGATGGAGGAATATTTCGTGCATCAGTTACTAAACAGTGGATTACAAGTGGCCTATCACACTTGCCATCACCTTCAAGACTACCTGATGATGAAAATGAGTGTGACTTCCCGTACTACTTTGTTGGTGATGAAGCATTTCCATTAGCAAGGTACCTGATTTTAAATAGTCGACGTTTTGGTAATTATTTTTTCATCTTCAGGGCTCTGAAGTATAAGAACAAAAATATACATATTAAAATGGAATTTTCAAACGGGATTCAGAAAAAACAAAAATAAATTACGTGAGATAACAATCGTTAAAAAAAACAGTATACAGAAAAACAACATTGATTAGTACTTTCATTTAAAGTGGTTCTCCGAGTTCAAAATGGTTGAAACTGAAAAAGGCAGTGATTGATCAATAGTTACTTCTTCTACAAGGTAACCTTTTGGACTCCATACTACAAAAAACATTTTTCTCTTTTTGTTATTGCTAATTGCCCTTGAACTTGGAAATAATAATTGTGTTTTCTAATCAGAACAAATGTATTGTTGTCAAAAAATAAAATGTTTCATCAATGAAAAATCCACTCTTCCTGACTTTCACATTATGTTTTGATTCAAAATCTTCGATCGCAAACGATTCGTTCAATTTTCCATATTCTGTCGCCTTGTTGCCTTTGAAATTCTTGTATAATAATTCCTTATTGCAGCATTGATGCTGCGGGTGTTCGATTTCATTTTACAAATGTTTCCAAAATTAGATGCAGTGATTCTTTTTTGTCTTTCTTCCATCCATAAGATGGAAGAGCTCTGGTCTTTCGTTTCCTTCTCAATATCATCGATCTCCTCTTGTGATTTGTTTAATTTATTCAGAAAATTTATTTCTTCTGTTATCATCATTCATATCAGGGATGGATTCGACGATATTTCCGTAGTCATTATCTGGAAGAGCGAACCCTTTTTTTAGGCGAGGCTCTTGTCGACGCCTCCTTCTTTCATTGGACAAGTTTGCATATCTCAGGTTCCTCTTTCTGATTTTTCCCATATACTTTTTGGTAAATATGCTAGGGATATTGCTTCTTGTCATCGTTTTACGAATGACCCCATAATATTTTGGTCCTTTGTTGAATGATTTAAGAGCAGCTTCACATCTGGATTGATAGGATTTTTTTTTCTAATAATTTATTCTCTTGCCTCCAACAAATTTGCAAACTATCGAGTTATAATGTTCAGCAAGATTATTGTTCATGTTGTAAAGTAAACTCTCGATATGTATAATGAGCCGATTCATGCAAACCTGGATGTCTCTGTATAAACCACATTCTTTCATTGAGGATACAACGTTAGTGGATTTCTCGTCGGAATTAAAATAATTGATTTTATCGAATTTGGCGTGTTCGCCAAACACATGGGAAGGAGCATTGAGAATATCCTCTTTTAATTGTTTTACTTTCGTTTGAAAATCAATATTTTCTTCATAGCTATATTTCGTTGCCTTACTGATGGCAAATCGTAGGCGTTCAGCATTATTTTCGACTTCTTTTGTCAGGTACACTGGTACCAAAGCATTCGTTAATGCGATCCTTCGTCTTTCTTAAAAAAGGTAGAATTAATTCACTGCTTATATCTCTCAATTTCGAAAAAATTTTTTCAATAGATGGTTCCTACATTCTATTTTTGTAATTACTGTTTGGGGTCCATGGGGTTTCGTTTCCATCAATTTTGAATAGACAGAACTGTCACCATCTCCAACTAATGTGAGATATTTCAACACATGCGTTGTAATGCTGCTTCGGAATCCTTCAACAATAATATCTCTTTCCATTGGTGTAGAAGTTCCAATCCAATTTTTGAAACATTTATGTTGGGGTATTTCTACTTCTTTCCTATTGTAAAAATCACAGGTACTGCAAAATTTGTTCCTGACTCCCAAATATAATAATTTTCCAGTCTGGTGTCCTACAATACATCCCTGAAACAAATGATATCATGAATCAACAATATCATCATAAAAATATAAACATTGAACTCACTACACCAGAAGCTGCATTATTGTTAACGTTATATGATCGTTTTGACCATGCTCCATCTATTACAACAGTTATAAATGGGACTCCATTTTCATCAATTTCTCCCAAATTTTTGGCCAATTCTGCTTCATCTTTCCCGGCCTCTTCCATGCCTTTTTTTTGCTGTTGAGTAAATAACATTAGAAACTTTATCGTGATAATCAGAGTAGGTGTTTTCAGCCATCATTGGCATATTTATTGCAGCTGAAATTTCAGCCAATGTTGAGTAGCCATTGCCGGATGAAACTGCTCCCAAAATCAAGGCTGAATTAATATCCAAGGATTCAGTTATTCCCGAAACATTTCGTGGATCCTCTGAATGAATCTGCTGAGTTATGCCACACATTTTACATTTCAAAGTAAATGTTGACATAAACCCCTTTCGCACTTGCATATCTGTGATATCACATCCAAACAGTTTATGCTTCTCTCTATCAAGAATTTGTTTGAATAAGAAAGTGATGTCAACGATTCTTCTTTCAGTCACTTCAAAAGAAGTCTTTTTTTCGCAGGTGCATCGATTTCATCATTATCAGACTGATGATGACTGCAACCGGGTTGTGGCTCAAACTGAGACGTGGCGATAACATTCGAAGGAGGCAAATATTCCTCAAATAATTCAGGATAGTTTCCATGTTCAGGTACACTGAAATCGAAATGAAATAATCATTATGACCAAATGACCTAATATAGTCAACAGTAGTATAGCTAACGTGGTTCTAGATACAATGGTAACCATGCCATCGAGCTGTACATCGAGAGCGTAAGGGGTGCGGTTTTTTGGGGTGAAGAAGTGTGTCAAAAAGGCCTTGTTGGCGAAGAACAATGGTGGCTAGTATTGACCACGTGATAGTTCTTGAGCAACCCTTGTTCTTGTAGATCGTCAATGACCAGAGGGTTGTAAGATGGTCAATGGCCAGAGGGTGTTGTAAGAAGAGAAGAGGAGAGGCAGCCCTCAGCGGATGTAGGTTAGCCGTGTCGTATTAGAGAACTTTTGGCTCAGTGAATCGTCTTCGGCCAACCCTCTTCGGGCAACCCCTGTTCGGGCACCCCTCATCAGGCAACCCTTTTTCGTTAAACCATGTACCCAGGCGTACGCCAATGTGTTTTATCCGATGACTTTGTTAGTACGCCAGCTGACCTTGAGACAACTTTGTTGCAGTTAATTAGGATATTTTCGTTGCATTTCGTTGGAATACTTGTTGTTTGTCTGATAATAAACCAGGTTAACTGACCTTAAGGTCATATATATAAGTAAACATGAATACTTTTTTGCACTTAATTAGGATATTTTCGTTGTATTTTGTTGAAATATTTGCTATTTTACTGACAGGAAACCAGATTAGCTGACCTTAAGGTCATATGTATAATTAAACATGAATACTTTGTTGCATTTCGCTTGATAATAAACCAGATTAGCTAGCCTTAAGGGTCATATGTATGATTGAACATGAATATTGTGAAAAAGGAAATACGTAATTTATTAACGGGTTATTTTCAAAAAGTCTTCTTTTTTAGATGACAATAAGTATACATAACAAATTTCTGGTAAAGCTAAATATTTTTTGAGATTAATATTTGCATATTCATAAAAATCTTCTACGGTTGTCCACCAGAAGCCTCTGTAAGTTATGGATGGTTTATGGAATTGTTCAATGCTATGATGTCCGCACATTAATCGGCTTTTGAATGGAACAATGGGATGAAAGTTTTCGTGTGATCCAATAACGTATCCACACCTATACTTCTTTCCTTTGTCCTCACATGTTACCGTAGAATCTGAAAAAATGAAAGAATAATTACAAAAATGTTTGAGGAATATTGTTCGTTTATCTTACATAACGGTATTGATTTTTCAGAGTAGAAAGCTGGATATTCATTCAAAATAATCGTATCTGGATGTACTTCCATTAATAAAATGCTGAAATTTTCCAAATTGTATGGTGTATTGATATAAATAACTTCTGAAGTTAGGATGTTGCAAATTTGTGAAAGTAGAAGAATAATGTACAACAAATACATATTTATATCGTTGTGTGTGTGTTTCTTTGAAAGCAATTCGATTACTACTACACGTAACAGTTGTATTAGGGATGTTTTATACCATACACGTCACGTGAAATCTGTTCAACTATACATTCTAAACATAATATATTCGGATAATTTGTTTCATCTCCACATTTAGTACACTTATATTTCACTGGTACAGGCATAATGATGTTATTGGTTACTTACGAATGACTCTATGGTTGTCTGCATAACGTTTATCAATTCTCAGATGCGTCGGTGATTATAATTCAAAAACGGTTTTTTTTTTGCAATGTTTACAATACTTCTTGTACTTCTTTTTGATACTTCCTCATTGTCTTTTGCAGTATTACACATTTTGCAAAATAATACGTTTTTCATGGATTCTTTCGTTTTTAGGTTTATATGTTTTTCTTTTTTCTCTTTACAGAGTTGTTGTTTTTTCCATATCTTCACATGCTTTTAATAAAGTTTCCTCGAATAAATCGCTAAAATCCATCTTTTGTTTTTCACTGAAACAGAAAGTGTGCAATGTTGGAGGTGGAAAAATCAAATTCCTCATGTGGTTGTTGAATGAATAATGAACTCAAACAGTTAAAGCGGTTATGATAGTGATGCTGTCAGTTATTGCCTCTTCAACTGACTTCTCGAATCCCTCTCGTTCCTTAATCTTTGTCTATAGGACCCAGAATCCTGACATTGATGACAGGGTTGGCAAAAGTTATATTCTGATGAAAAATTTTCATAAACTTTTAAACATCTCCTGTCATTACACCGATACTTTGAAGGACCATTGAATTGAGGAAGTTCGTTTCTATTAGTGCTACTAATAATATTTTCTTGAATTTCTTCGTTCATATTGCTCTGTAAAATCACAAATCAATCGGAAAAAGAACTCAAGACAGAAACGTTTTTTCTATTGTGTTAAAATATAAGTTGTAAGTTGATTAATTGTAAAAATGAATATTACAAGTGTGGATTGAATTTTGAAACCCCAAGGCAATGTATCACTTGATAAATAGTTTACAATTCGTTTGTCATCGAAAGGAGTTAATGTAACTTTTCTTTGATTTATTGTATATACCTCATGTTTTTACTACGAATCAGATTTTCCGTTACTTCAAAATGTTCGTTTCCGAATAGGCAATGGTAGTAATTTTGGAAATTTATTGTTTTGAGAGAGGCTCTGGGAACACCTTTATCCTTTTTAATTATCAAATTTTCCCCGTCATTCTCTCCAGATGCAGAGTCAATGCCCTCTTTCATAATTCTTCCATTGTTTTCGTCTTTCATTAAACCTAACACTTTTTTATTTACCAATGGAATTCCGAATTGGTTATCTACAGCATAGTCTGATGTATCAAATTTATATATGTCCTCTTTGATATGTGCATAAATGTCATCGGTGAAAAAGTGGTAAATCAATGAATCAGTATCTGTATACAATTTCGCATTTTCATTGAATTTAGGTTTGATATAATTATAATGAAAGTCATATAAAATAGTTTTTGAAATTTCCAAAACACTGAAACCTATATATATTTCTCTTTATTTACTGGTAACAATCTAACATCTCCAGAAACCTCTTTCGCTAAAGCTCTAATAATGAAATGGCTATCGTAACCAGATAAATTATGAAAGACAACAGGTATCTTCTAATCATTCTGATAGTTAATATTGCAAGGGGTGGAATAAGCTGCTCCACGAAATTTTCTAGATATATGACAATGGTGCTTAACCTTGATCTGATCCTCTGTGGATGATTTTACACAAATATGACAGCTAGTGGCTGAATCGAAATCGTGTTTTTGTTGAGGTGTTAGCGGAATCGTTGGAAAATACTGGATTTAATTCGAAAGCTAGCTGTTATAAACGTTTGACGAACCAGCTGATACAATCTCTACCAGTATATCCCCTACGCACAGACTTGATCTTCTGTAGGTTTGCCCATTTATTCCCCTTCCCCGCTCATCTTCTGCACTGTGTCATATGTATGCACAAAAATGTAAAATAAGAGGAGAATAAATTATTATTATATTAAATAATTCGAATTTTGAATTTGAATTGTTGAACGTACACAATAAGTAAAATGCTACACTACACGGAATATGTTTTTGAAATTTTCGTATTTTCTTACTAGGTTTCACATCCTCATATTTTTCCAAAATGCTTTCAATGTCTGAATAAATCACAAACGGTACGGGTTCTTTATTTTTGAAGTCTGTGAAAGATAAAAATTTTTCTTTTTCAGATGGTAGAGTTATTTTGGTTTTATTCATTTTTCTACAGGTAAATATATGGTTGTTCAATACTTCCTGTGAATAGAAATGGTTGANTCCGGATGTGCCTGATTCCATATAGGAATCCTATTAAACACCTCTGAAATGAGTTTTTCAACGTCCATTGTGAACACGGTAACAAACACTTGTAGACGCACTGACAGACAGGGATAGCAGCAGTCGACACTAGACAAGCGGAGTGAATGGTGGCTGAGGCAAACTCAGCACTGCACATGCGCGAGCCGCAGGACCAGCGCTTACAAGCCATGTAAACAATCTAGGTAGGAATTATATTCCCTTCCATCTCGGCTCCCTGCGCCCATCGAGGTAACCTGCCAGGCTCCACTGTGAACGGGTACGCTGCCTGCTGAGGCGGAATTGTTACATAGCAGTAAGCGAGTAAGCTACCATCCCGACTACATGCGTACATCCCGGCTCCACTCTGTAAGTACCCTAAGGGGTCGTTAACGCCCCACAAAAAAAAACACATGCAGTTTGGCAACCACGCAATCGAAGTTTGATTTCTTATAACCTTACTTGTGAGACATCTTTTATAATTGTACTGGCTCTGAAGCCAGAAAATCACAAAAACCTCGAAACAAGCGCCCGGCACGCAAAAGGTAAACAATGCTAATATGGAAATAAGTTTTGATCTTTTGTTTATGCAAAAGAAGTTGGGCTTGACAATACAAATCTGAAGTGGTTCGTTAACGACCCCAGGGTCCTTAATGGTCCTTATTTTTGAAGTCTGTGAAAGATAAAAATTTTTCTTTTTCAGATGGTATAGTTATTTTGGTTTTATTCATTTTTCTACAGGTGAATATATGGTTGTTCAATACTTCCTGTGAATAGAAATGGTTGAGACATTTGGTACAATAAAACTTTTTGTGATTTATGTCACCACTTTGTCCACACAACAACCGCGACATGTCTTTTATTAGAGCAAAATGATAAATAGTTTTGAAATTATTCACATTTTCATCTAAGTTCATCAATTTCTCTTCATCACATGAATCAACATCATCAAAATCATGTTCGGTTTGAAGTATTAATGAATTGATTGTTGTTAAAAATTCAAGATTACTCAAACGGACAGGAACGATTTCCTTTTTTTCAATACCGAAAAAGTTCAATATATTAGAAAAATGTGGTTATGATGATTTTTTACAGAAATTAGTTGCACATGGATGAAGAGCTGCCACAATAGACCAAAGAAAAAATTCGGATCATTATTTTGAATATTAAGTTCAGCCTTTTTATTTTGGATGAATTTAGATACTTCAATATACAGTGTGGTCCAACGAAAACTTAACACCTCGAGTTTCCGGCGTTAACATGAAAATGTGGAAAATCGCTCGAACCCGTCAATTTCTGATTCGAGGGGGAACAACTGTTCCACTGTTTTCATCCCCGTGACTTCAACCCCCTAACGGGGGTGAGCACAACCCCTTGATTTTGAATAGGGATGAGGGGTGTTGAGATACCTCATTTTGAAGATCTTATCGTGTACTATCTGACCGTAAAATTTCGCTCCAAAATATCCATCGATAACGACATGACAGGTAAAAGAGTGGAAGAGTACGTACTTTTGTGATTACTTTATTAAATGTTCGAAATGGGCACCATCCACTTCCATGCAGTAATATNAGGTCAACTGGTGCACCGACTCATCGAACACATTGGCGTACGCCTGCTTTAACGAAAAGGGGTCGCCTGATGAGGGTGCCCCAACAGGGGTTGCCCGAAAAGGGTTGAAGAGGGTTGGCCGAAGACCATTCACTGAGCCAAAACGGCTCTACGACACGGCTAACCTACACCTGCCGAGGCCTCTTCTTACAACACCCTCTGGTCATTGACCATCACAACCCTCTGGTTATTGACTATCTACACAAGGGTTGCTCAAGAACTCTTTGTCACACCATTGTTCTTCGCCAACAAGGCCTTTTTGACACGCTTCTTCACCCCAAACAACCGCACCCCTTACGCTCTCGAAGGACAGCTCGATGGCCAGCTCGATGGCATGGTTACCATTGTATCTAGAACCACGTTAGCTATACTACTATTTCTTACAGTGTGAATACCAATATTTCAATAAAAAAACATTTTCCAGTGCACAATTCAAACTGTTATTTAAATGATTCATACAATGGTGTGACTTGAGAAAACTTTTCAAATTTTCTATTGCAGGACATCCTTCTTCATACAAATCGGAAATTTCATTTTGAATGAGTTGACTTAACCATTTTTTCTTTTCACAACCTTTCACACTTATATCAGCATCAAAACCAACACAATTCTTGATGAACTCCGAAATTTGTTCGTAGTTGATGGTTGCTACTGTTGTTGTTGTTGAATTTTGTTCATGCTGCCATGACAATCTATGTAGATTATTTGTACATCAGTTCATATGTTTTTTCACATGAGGCATATATTGATTGATGCCTATTGGTAAATTAATCATTCGATGGTACCATACTCCATTTTCAACATTCAAAATTGCAATTTCTTTACATAAAAAATTTCTTTTACCATATTGAAAACCTTGCACATCGATGATAAACATGATACCACACTCAATGACACCGTAAATATAAAGTAATAGACTGATTCATGGAGTATTTATAATACGAATGCTGATTACGCAATATTTCTCTTATCTATCCAACTATTATGTTTGTCATCGAATCCTAACCATTCAAAGAAAACTTTTCTATTCTTTCTTTTGAGCACTTTTTCCATTGTCTTATTCTTTAAAGGTAGTGCCCAAGCAAACTTTGAAAAACAGTTTATCACAGTTAGAATATATTTATTTCATTTATTCACTTTAGCACATTGTATCATCTCAACTAAATCAGCTTGAAAAAGATCATCGAAACCCTTAATGATTACTCTTCGTCTTTTGAAATTGATTCGGGCTTGTTTATGAAGTTCTTCAATAATATCCCTTTTAACATCAGTTTGAAAGTTCATGGTATGACGGTCAGAAGAAAACTCAAGAATATTGATGAAATTTTATTAATACATACACTATCTGTCATACATTTTTCATAAAACAATGGTACTCATTTTCTAATTCCTGGATCCTTTGGATTTTTGTTTCGATATATTTGATTTGGTGGTTGTGCTCCTCTTCTCAAGAATTCTGGAAGCTTTGATAATCAAACGGTTTGCTTCGGAAGACACTTTATGCTCTTCCATATCAGGACAAAGTTCTCTAATCAAATTTTTGGTATACTGTTCAATGTCAATTTGATCATATTGTTGTGTATTCATGTTTGAGATGAAACGTTATAAGTACCTATAAATCCAATGAATCTATTTATACTTTTCTGTTATCAAAACAAGGAATAAGATTAAAATTTTCCAAGCTCTTCTTCTCGAAATCTTTGGTTGAAAATTTTTTGTATATGTGAATTTTCTAGAAATGGATCTATAAAAGCTGAACTACTCCGAATCCGTCGTTGAAAGCGTGTTCGATCGATGGCAAAAAATTCTCGATAAGTTTTTCTTGCATTTCTATAGGCGAAACTCCAAGCAAATATGCAATTAATTAACTTCATTTTTCTTTTCATCGAAAGTTATTCTATTATTACTACTCATCATAACTCGCTCTAGACTTGTTTCACAGAATTTGTTAGTGGATTGTATCTGAGTAAATGATCGTGTAAAATCAAACAAAATGCTGATGTATGTGCAGGAATATTTTCACTGGCTTCGAAGTCGGGTCTTATATCTTGCACTCCTACCTTTAAGCTATCATTTTGTCTACTGCAATCAATAACAAATAGAGGTGCGATATCGTGAAACTTAGTCAATGTAAGACAGGGCTCTCCAGGAGTTTTATAATAGTATGATTCTTGAAATTGGGCGAAGAGCTCGTAAAGTAATGCAAACTGGTTTTTCTTGAAGTTCAAATTCATATTATCGTAAGGGTATACATCTGAGTTGAGGTGGAGTTTGATGTTGGTAATATTACAATGATCGAAATGACTAATATTTTTTTTGATCTGATTTTTCCTCTGAGTCTGAAAAGCTACAATGATGAATCGAGGTTTTTCCAATTGATTAGATGCTTTCACATTCCAAGAATGAGTCATTGTTTGTTGTAAAAGTGGATATTCGTGTAGTTCCCAGCTCCTGAATGCAATTTCTAAGTCACGTCCTTTTTCAATGTACTTGAGTAATCGCAATTTTTCTGTATCGGAAACTTGAACATGAGGAATTTTCCAGAGAATTTTAGTTAAATTATTTTTAGGTTTTTCATTATCCTTTGTTGATATTACAGAATTTACGTCACTACTTGTTCTAATGAGTACCAATTCTTGGCGAATGTTTACGATTATTTTCTTGAAATCTTCACAGAAACCCAAAAGGTGTTTCAGGGGGATTTAGACATTGAAGTATCCATTCGAATCGGATACTTTTGGATATTCCAAATGATTCCAACAGGCATTATTATATCTATCACATTCGCTACTTTTATAGGAGATGTATCCTTTAATAGATGGTGTTATACCTGGGTTCCCCACCCTGTCCACTACCGTGCCTCCTATCTCATATCTCATCGAACAGAAATGCCATACCATTATTCACAAAATTTAATGTTATACTAGGTTTATTTTCAGCATCAGTTAATCGTCCTTCGATATAAAGGTTACTTTGGGATGGTAATGTATAAATATCTTGAGTTTGAATAGGAATTCTAATTTCATCAGAATTATTGAATGTCGTATTTGCATAAGGTGGATGACTATGCATCTCGTAATTAGTTATAGAATCATCCATCAATACATGTTCACCAATATTTAATATATTAAAGCTCATTTTTGCGTTTTTTTCATCCTTTTTCCACTATCTACTATTTTTGTTTTTGTGCTACTTGTGCTACTTCTGCTGCTTCTGCCGCCGCAAGAACACTTGAAAAATAATAAAATTTGTCTGAATCTTGAACTGTTGTTGACTTTGAGATTAGATCAAAACTCGTGAAAAGTAGCCATTTTGACATAGACACTTGAAGTACTCGAAAACCAAGTGAAAGAAGAAACTGTCGATTTTCTGATGTTAACCGTTCAACATCACTTCCTATAGTGACACATTTTCCAGGATCTTTATCAATTATACTATGTGCTGTTGTTGATGTTGGAAAAGTTGAAATATATAAAAATACCAT
The DNA here is from genome assembly GCF_000500325.1 of Leptinotarsa decemlineata. Lineage (NCBI taxonomy): Eukaryota > Metazoa > Arthropoda > Insecta > Coleoptera > Chrysomelidae > Leptinotarsa > Leptinotarsa decemlineata. The sequence continues at coordinate 37,978 of NW_019292291.1, read as the reverse complement.
CAGAGCTGCTCTTTGAGATGAAGTCTTACTGTTATCGTTTCCTGTTGGAAATTGACTAAATTACCCTCTTGATCATTTATTTTAAGAAAAATCTCATCGATATGTCTAGTGTTGATTGGTAAATAGATAACATTTGCAACTTTTTCAATAATTCGAAATCCACTTGGTACGGTGGGGTAGAACATATGTAACAAATGTACTGTTCTGTCATTATTGAATGAATTTGTTATTAAATTGCATTCAACACAAATCGAATTCACTTTGGAGATATTGATTGGAAAAACCGATATATGTTTTCTATTCGGTTGTATTTTTTTTTCTCGAATCCTAATGAGTTAGGTTTTTCAAAATGAATTGGTTTTTTGGACATGATTTCATATCTCAAAGTATTTATGTTTGCATACAATTTCAGATCGATACTACCCAGAATTTTCTTCTTTGTTAATGATATTTGAAGTTTTCGTTTTGAGTTCTTGTTTCGTACTTTCTTTCGATTTCACTTCATTCAATTGCCTCATAATTTCACTCTCTATATCAGATATTTCATATGAACCAGGAGGAATCTTGATTTTTGTAGACCCAATATAAAAAATATTATTAGTCTCATCCACATTCGGTATTGTATTGAATGTTACAAAATTAATTAATCCTAAAACATAATTCTTTGTATCGTCCAGTATGATAGGAGGATTAGTTTTAGACGAGAGAATCGAATCTCGGCCTGATAAGGTGAAGGTATATGAACACATATCAAAGGTTATCTGTAGAACGAAGAGAAAACATTGATTGCATAACTGTTTATTGAGATAGAAATTTCAAACATAGTTGTCCGCAATTAACAGAATTATATGATTGATATACAGTATGATTATAATTAATGAGACAAGGCCCACCCTTCCAGAGGTGGTCTTAGATTACCATAACTATCAAAATAAATTATATGAGAACCATTTTTACGGTAGGCAGTCCAATGAGTCCCAGGTCCAGATTGTTTATCGAGATTTATTATTCCTCTTTTTTTCGGATTTTTTTTCGGTAAATTATCTCTCGTATAGACAGACCTGAAGAATGGAATTTTTAAATCCTTTGCATACTTTATCAAGTCGATATTGGATAACGGACGATTCTGAGGAATTTTTTCCATGTTTCACCTCTCTCTCAAACGGTGGTACGATTCAAAAACAACCCCAAACCAGTTTTGTAAGGTCTTGAATAAAATCCTTTTCCTAATGCAATAGATTCCATAGTTTTATTATGACGTTGAGCTTCTTCTAACTGATTTTTTGCAGATTTAGCATCAGTTACAGCTTTGGCAATTCCAGTTGCTCCCCCTGTTAGGGCACCGAGTGCACTCAACCCAGCAAAAATTGGAATCAAAGGAAGTATTCCACCTGTTTTGGGTATTCTCACAATACGTGTTGGTTTAATATTCAATTTTTTTGCAGATTTCAAAGCTACCGTCGCAGCTTCTCCTAAAGTCTTTGGTTTTTTAGTGATGATCTGTTTTTTTATTTTTCGAGCCGCTGTCATGAAACATCCCCTTTTTATTCATACATTTCTTCACAACTTTTTTCTTCCTAGAGATATTTTTCCTCTTATTTTTAGATTGTTTTCTTTTGCATTTTTTGGCAACCATCTCGTTATGAATTACTCGATACACTGACAAATTCACCTTATTACAGTAAAGATTTATATGGATATTTTTATTTTCTTATTATCAACATTTTCAAACTCTTCCTCCAAATTTCGTTTTTTAGGATTCTGCTGCTGGACATTTGTTCATTTATTCCTTCAATTGAGTCATTTATCTGGGGCGCTATTCTTGACCGTTCGCAACTTTTAAGGTCCTTCGCAAATTTGAATATTGCGAATGATCCTAGAGTAATGGTATTCTTGACCCTTCGCACAATCTGCAATCGCTCTCAATTTACTGCGAGCGAACTTTGTAGTTAGCAAACGATTTACGAACGAATTTGGAGAGGTTAGGTCACAGAATTCTGAGGTTAGATATAGTCCGATAATACCAGATACCAGGTATTCTTGGGTATAGTGGTACAGAAAGTTTATATTTAGTGGTTGAAATTTGTCGTATTAGTTGAGTTGTACCTAGTTGATAAATTTATATAAAATGGATGAACTGCAGTATATAGAACATTTAGAGAACCTGGAAATAGCAGAGGAACCAATACATCAACCTAATCGGTTTGATATTAGGAAATCATAATGAAGAAAAGAGAATTGAAACTTTCTATGTTTTTTACCACTTTCATTCGTAACTAACGTTTCTGCAGTTTCATCCTTTAGGGATATTTTCAAACTTAACATAGAAAGTTTCAATTCTCTTTTCTTAACTATAATTTTGTTTTTCAGATATGCAACAGTAAACTGAAAATTATCAATGTCAATGCACGATACCCAGGTAGCACACATGATGCATTCATTTGGGCCAATTCCAATATCTTGGAGGTGTTTACAAATCTTCATGCTTTAGGTCGTACAAACTACTATTTGTTAGATAGGTATGTCAAGGATTGTTTTCAATAGATAGTGATAATAATTCGCCTAACAGATTTTGGCCAAAGTTTTTGTTAAAAATAAGTTATAAATATATCAGTAATGAATTAATACATATTTTTAAGGCGATACTGGTTATCCACTGAGGACATGGCTCTTAACACCCTTTGAAAATGAACCACCTGAAGGTACACCAGAGCATAATTATGATAAAGCCCACAAACAAACCCGAAATGTGATCGAAAGATGTAATGGGGTATTGAAAATGAGATTCAGATGTTTATGTAAGCATAGAGCTTTGCATTATAAACCAGCCGTGGCATGCAGGATAATAAACTCGTGCGTTGTACTTCACAATATGTGTATAGAGTATAACATCCCAATGCCTGAGAATGACAATGAAGATATACAAAATATTGACTTTGGAATTATTCTCAATGCAAATCCTGCAAACCATGAAAATAATGATGGGCACAATCCAGTGAGGCGCATAAATCCCCAGCTAGCTGCAGGAAGGAGAGCCAGGCAGCGTCTAATAGATAATTATTTTCAGAAATATTAGATTATTTTTGTACATTATCAGAATGTCCATTATATTGTTGTATAAAAATATTGGTTTTACTAGTGCATAATTTACATCAAGAAAATATCTTGTTTGGGCATAAATTTTATTTTTTTTCAAAATTAGAATTTACAGGAAAAGACAAACAAATATATCTGCAAACAACTTTTATTCAACATATAGCCTCAACTAAATCTCTTAAATAGTTAGCGCTTTCTTCCATGGCAGCTGCTATTCTTTCCTTGGCAGTGACAGACTTTTCTTTTACAGCAACTAACGTTTTCATCATCATAATTTTTTGTTCATAATATTTTTCTTTAATACAATTTTTCCGGTCAAGGGAAACCTTATAATTAGCTGCTGCCTCAGATGAATATATCAACTTTTTTCTTGTTGCACGAGGAAACTTTTTTTGATCACAACTTTTNGTTTCCTTCCTTCCACACTCCAATTCAATAGATTGAAACTCATCAATATTCACATCATCAATTGGATTTTCTTGGTTATCTTCGCTTGAATCAAGTGAAATAAGATCGTCTTTCCCAATTGTACCGAATGTAAAATCTGTGCAGGATTCTTTAACATTCAAATGGCCTTGTATCGATACAGGTTTAATTGTTTCAAGAACCTCTCTCTCGAATTCATTTTTCGGAGCCTGCACAGCAGGTCCACCACCAGTTTCACTTTGGTATATGTTGAAGTGACCCTGTTTCACTTTCGTTCTTGACCTAATATCATGCCATGTCTTTCTTCAGGATTTCCAGTATTAATTTGTGCCAATTTTTATTTTGTTTAAGAATTCCAAAATCACCTGTTTTTGTTCTGATGAGGCATTACTTTGTCTATGCTTTTGGTTGACGTTCATCATGAATACTATCGAATATTTGAACACCTAATTAATATTTTATAAAATTATAACAAATAGTAAGATGTTCATTAACCTATAATCGTAGACTATAACTCGCCGGAAACACTTAATTTGACATAACATTCAACATTAATACGCTGTTGCCAAGAATAATTTGTCGTGCGAATGATTACGTTTCTTACACTTTGCGAAGGGTGGTCAAGAATAGCATTTTCATCAAGTCTTCGCAAGTACATCCTTCGCAGTGTTGCGAACGATCGCAGTTGCGGAGGGTCTCAAGAATAGCGCCCCTGGATTTTAGCACCCAGTACGTGAATGCATTAAAGAGATAGTTCGCCGAAAGTTCGCCAGATTCCACAAGACGATCGAACATATGAAGCCGATAAAGCAGAACCAGAGACTATCTCCGAGAGTTACCGACCGGAGAGTCCGGTCCGCGACACACAACAATTGTCTTCAGTTAGGTACAGAAAACCACCATTACCACACTACACACAGTAGAGTCAGTTTTACAATCAGATATAAGGAAGTTGAATCACTAGATGCCAGATTGAGGGCTACTCGATAGTGAGTGGAGGTGGACGGGTAGGATTTTAGCTTCTGCACATGAAAACAGTGTGGGAAAATTTTTATCTCAGAGTGCTCAACCCCGGGGAAAAAGTGAAAAAAACGCAATTGTGGTTCAGGCTAACACCACCGATGAGATTCAGTATGTCGAAACAGCGTTGTCTGGTGTTGTCTTTGGGCTCTGGTTCTCAAAATAAGCGTAACGCTCCGAAAACGACATTTTTCAGTTTTCAATTAATCACTGTTGGGGCAGGATTTTCTACAGTCAATCCATTTGCGCTCAATTTTTTTTCAACATACTAAATTATATATAAAATACCTTTCATCGATGAAATACACGGGTGAAGGTGGTTCTAATTCAGATCTCAAATTGCTGTATTCTTAACATATTTTGTGGGTATATTTGTATATTCACACTCAAATGTCTACTATTGAATATAACATCTGTTATATCTTACTTTTGAAATGAAAGTGTACTTTAAAAATATTTTCCTTGAGATACAATTGAACAGAAACTGACGATAAACGTATTTTAATGTAACTGTATTTATAAGTAACTCATAGCTAACTCATTTCGCCATGCAAGACGTATTTATAGAAAAATTTAAGATCACATAATCTGAAAATAGAACAAAGAAAATAATGATCCGTTGTGTCGTTGTTCAAGAATTGCGTATTTCCGGATGTCGATTCAGCGAAAGTCAGCATTGACATTGATCTTGTTTATCCAAGTCACTTTGGGTATGAATGGAGAAAGTCAATAAACAACATATTACACATCTGAACTTTTATCATTAGCTGAATGTCTGGCAAACTCAACACAAATTTTACAAATAAGGTTCTAAGATCGGAAAATGACAGCTTTCGAAATACTATTTGATACAATTTTCAGTGCATAAATTTCACCTCGCTCTTCATTATACTTGAATTAATTCCTCATTGATCTAGATTTATTTATTATTCAGATCATGAAAGTTATGATCGTATTAAAATTAAGGTAAATTCTCAATGAAGACGTCAAATTACATTTCCCTTTAGCGCCATACCGCCCTGACTCGTAGAAATAAATCATCATCTCCAGTTGTTATATCCTTCACCGGAAGCATATTGCAAAAATAAATAGACAGTGCTGGAAAGGAAATGACAAACAGAAAACAATGCGATCGATATAAATCCGGACGTTGTTCCTGGTTGAATGTTCGGAGTAATGAATATAAATCACCTCTATGTGAGATGAAGCAAATAATTCGCGCTGTGGCTTCCTTTGTAGATTCCACGGAAAGTGCGATAATCTCATTCATCAATAATCGAGATGAAGCACAATCTGAAGCGAAATTGAAAGCAAACAAAACGAGCAAGGAAGCTAAGGCCTATTTATGATTATAAACCCTGAAAATAATGTTTAGGGCGAGAGAGAAATCTTGGTAAATTCAATATTTCGAATAATTTAAATTGAATTCTGGAATTCTGAATATCAACGACGAAACATTCAAGAGTCGGAAAACGTTTCCTTCATGAACTGTACCACTGAATGAGAAAGTAAGAATCAAATGATTGCCATGGGACTACGGGATTTTTTCAACTGAATATCAGAGTGAAATTTGTTTGGGAGATTTAATATTTTCAATGACTGAATATTACGGCTGCGTAATGCGTATTTATGTTGACTCCACGGTTAGTTTGGTGTACTGATATCTGTATCTGGCTTAGGTAAGGTTATGTCCAAAGTGAGTGGGTCTATTCGACCCTCCACCGTTACCCGCAAGGGTTTATTGTGACTCACACCTACTCAAAATAAACCCAGCTTCTCAACGAAGCCGATTAGTTTGTATGCTGAGTAGTCTTTCAGGTCAGATGGTAAGAGTACGGCTCTACCGACACCTGATTCTGCACATACTTTGTTTCTGCCCCAGCGGGGCAGGCACAAAGTATGTGCTCTGCTGTTTCATCATTTTCCAAACAGAGGAGACATACACTGTCTTCCGACAGTCCGAATCTCTGCATATGATGATTCAAATGACAGTGAACTGTATGAAAACCTGTTAGACATAGTAGTACATTCCTACTGTAGTCCAAAATAAACGCCTTGGACTGAGCCAATTCTGATTCTGGCAGAAGTTAATAAATATTGTTGCCATCCAGGTGATCAATCTTTTTTTGGCAAAGTCTAAAGCGATGCCAATGACAGGTTCTGGTCCGATGAAGCTGCTTCCATCAGCACCCTCCTTTGCAAGGGAGTCAGCAGCCTCATTGGCTTCCAGGCCAGTATGGCTAGGAATCCAGACCAGAGACCATCTGTTAAGTGTTCCTATCAAGGAGAGTCGTTTTTGGCAATTTGCTGCCAATTTGGACGTTGCT
>NW_019292291.1:15729-31048 GCF_000500325.1 Leptinotarsa decemlineata | reverse complement strand
CATTTTCTTTATGTCTTGTTGAGTGGGGATGATATATCATTACGGATTCAGTTTTATTTCTATGCTGCCTCAATAGTAGACTATAAAGAAATATTTGCTTCAGATCAAAAAGTTTTGTTTCTTCGAAAAGCTCGTTGGTTGGATAGGTATACTTTTTTTATACATTATTTTTTGGAAATATTTTTGAAGTACTTGCAGATTTCTTAGATGGATATCTGCAGTTCTCCCCCAAGCTACTATTCCATAGTTTTCCATAATTTAATATTTTCTGTTGTTGATCAATTTATTTTATGGTATTTGATATTTGTATTTAGTAGCTTTACAGCTGAATAAACCTATCATTTTTCAAATAGTTTTTTCATGTGTGTTTGATACTTCCTGCATATGTATGAAATACTTGAAGAGGTGCTCTATTTCAAAATTTATTACATTTTATGACTTCATATAAGACATAACCACAGAATGTGGTGTTCAACCCCATGTTAATATTTTGGTTCGATTTTAAAAAAAATCGTAAACACTTTATTAATTATTTTGTAAAAACAATGAATTTCATTATTTTTTTTTCAAATATCTCAAATATCTGATAAGATTCCAGTCTATGAAACATCACACAAAGGCATTCACAATTTAAGGTTGATATTTTTAATATGAAAAACGATATGAAATTTACTTACTGTAAATTATAGAATGTCCATAGTTCATTGATTGTCAATAAAAATAACCGTAACCCTGAAAACTACTCAATAAACTAGATGTGAACGTCGAACGATGGTAATACGTCAATTGGCATGAAAATGTGAGAAATTGCCGACGACTCTATACATGCTTCAGGACAACCAGAATAATTCTAAAAAACTTTTGGAAACGCAAGGAGCGACGTTCTCTTTTTTAGTGAAGGAGACACTAAAGACAACCTTTCCACCAGAGGACTTGACAAAAAAAGCCTGGAATAGCAAAACATTTTAATGTTGACAAAAGAGTTTCATTGTTGCTATTGAACATTCAATCTGTACGTAATGAGGGTAATGAACTTTATATTTTTCTTGAACAACATAATTTTCCAAATTATGTAAAAAGGCTCTCAAAGATCTGACGCTAAACAATATTGATAAATTTGATCATCTCATAGTTGAAAAGAAATTTGCATTCTCGTTATTACATGATACTAAAAATCATATCTTTCTTATTTGTATTTATAGATCACCAATTTTTATATAGATTGCATATTTCTTGTCAAACCATCCAGTCAATTCTCAGCTAATTGAAGCTGGAGATCTCAACATAAATTATGATGACAGAAATTCTTCATCTACTCAGGCACTCGACACAAGAACCAACACGAATCAATACTTTTTCATAAAACATATAAGTGTCAACGAGTCAGGTCGATGACATCTCCCCTAATGAACACGCCATCTATAAGATCGTCAGAGAACTCAATCCTAAAGTATCAAAGATAAACGTGGCTCCCTATAGCGGTTTGTTGCAAAGCGCCAAGCTTCTATATCGATCGCCAACGAGATTCGTTAATCGTCTTTCACTTGGGGAGCCTCATTTATTTTCCATATTCGGGAATCGAGTTCTCAGTCGATCTAATATATGGCGTCTCCGTAACGAAAGATGTCGTCGACCTAACTCCCCTAGGCTTGTCTTTCAAGGACAGTGGAGTCCAGTAACGCATTTGTGGTCGTGTTCAATGGACAGGACATTCCATGGACAAACGAAGAAAGATGGAGTCACCCTCCAACAGAGGTTAGGGCTGGTGAGAGCCGCTCCCATCATCATTGGACGCAGAAGTAAGATCTCCAAGTGAAACTATTCCCCATCAAGATCATTCTCTCCCCCATCATCCTGTATGTGTCTTCGCTGCCTGGGACCAATGCGCAGAAACATACAGACCTCAAATCCAAACTTTAATGAACACCTTATTACGGGCGGTCGTAAACGCTCTCAGATACATACCCAACCGATTCATCTACCGGGATCTGAGGCGTTATTCTTGACCGTTCGCAATTTTCAAAGTCTTTCGCAAGTTTGAATATTGCGAATGATCCTAGAGTAATCGTATTCTTGACCCTTCGCACAATCTGCAATCGCTCTCCATTTACTGCGAGCGAACTTTGTAGTTCGCAAACGATTTGCGAACGAATTTGGAGAGGTTAGGTCACAGAATTGTGAGGTTAGGTATAGTGGTACAGAAAGTTTATATTTAGTGGTTGAAATTTGTCGTATTAGTTGAGTTGTACCTAGTTGATAAATTTATATAAAATGGATGAACTGCAGTATATACCAAATTTAGAGAACCTGGAAATAGCAGAGGAACCAATACATCAATCTAATCGGTTTGATAATATCGATCCTTTTGATGTTTTGAGTGAGCATCAGTTTTTGCAGACCAAGGAGCTATGTAGGTATTTAATTGATATGGTATCTCCGTTTATGCAACCACAACGACGACGTACTGACATGAGCGTTACTACCATGGTAAGATTGATATAAATTTAATAAAATGTTTAAAAAAAATGTATTCATCAGGTATTGATCTTCATGCTTTAGGTCATACAAACTACTATTTGTTAGGTAGGTATGTCAAGGATTGTTTTCAATAGATAGTGATTATAATTCGCAGATTTTAAACAGATTTTTCAATAGATAGTGATTATAATTCGCTGATTTTGGCCAAAGTTTTTGTTAAAAAATTTATTAAATATATCTGTATTGAACATATTTTTAAATGGATACTGGTTATCCACTGAGGACATGGCTCTTAACACCCCTTGAAAATGAACCACCTGGAGGTACACCAGAGCATAACTATAATAAAGCCCACAAACAAACCAGAAGTATGATCGAAAGATGTAATGGGGTTTTGAAAATGAGATTCAGATGTTTATTTAAGCATAGTTTTACATCATAAACCAGCCGTGGTATGCAGGATAATAAAATCGTGTGTTGTACTTCACAATATGTGTATAGAGTAAAACATCCCAATGCCTGAGAATGACAATGAAGATATATGTTACGTACAGCGCCATCTGCCCGCGAATAGATCAAGCAATGTTGATACCTTTCAAAAAAAACTAAAATGTTGACTAGCTAACTTCAGGGCATTCCTCTCCGGTCGCAACAGAGGACGGTTGTACCGATAAGACTGTCCTCAAAGCTGTCACTGGATGTCGTGGTCGGAGTGGAGTCCAGAAGTTGAGAGTTTTTTTTTAAAAACGAAGTCAAGTTCGAATATATATTGAAGTGAAATACATCTGCTCCTCCGGATGAAGCTTCTGTTCGCTATGGACAGGAGGACTCTGGCTGAATACGCTCGACTGGTAAACAAAGGCCATATATATTAAAGAAGAAGGAGCTAACTTCAGGATGTCGGTTTTTCTTAACGGTGCGCTCGCGCATCCTGAATATTTACTCTCGTCATTTTAACCTAACGTGTCAAAAAATATAACTCAAATAAAGAATCATAGAGTCTGAAGTTTTTTGGGAAGAAAGGTTTCGACTCTTTCTCCCAGTTTATGTCTGGAAGTTACTCCTTTGCAAGATCTACATATCTTTGTATAGAGTTAATATTTGAAATTGGAAGATTCCCACATTTTATTGTATCAGGATGGTGAAGTAGAAAGCCAAAACCTTTCTTTCCAAAAATTGAACTCACCTGAAGAAATACCTTTCCAGGAAAAATCCTCACTTGTTTGTTTTGCAATAAATGTTCAAGAAGCAGTGAAAACTTATTTGAATTTCTGGAACTACATCTAGCGTTTCCTAATATGACTAATAACCAGTCCGTGCAAAGTTTATTGTTAAATCATCTGAAAATGGAATTTTCCACAGGTGATGATCGACTGTATTGCCAAACATGCGCTAAACTAACTGACTGTTATAATGAAACAAGTATAGCTGAGGCACCAATCAATCTAATACTGATGATCTTCAAACAAGACTCAACCTCTGACGGAAGCACCAAACTCTTTCGAAGGTTTGGAATAGATGAACACTTCAATCTAGCAGACCACTATTATAATTTTCATGCAGTCATTGTTCACTGTGGTTCTGGCGTTGAATTTGGTCATTATTACGTCTTGGTCAAAGAGGAAACGAACTGGTTTAGGTTTGACGATAGTCGTGACACGAAGTGTTCTGGCGATGTATTGAATCTATTGGAGCCTCTGGCTCTCTACATTTTGTTTTATGATAGAGAGGACATTGGCAGATCAAGATCTTCAGACGATGTGGTGCTGCAGGTTTCTCCGGGTTTTCCTGCAGCTGAAAAAGCAAACGCGCTGAAGAGAGCCAAAGTTATTTGATTAGACTATATCTGCACTAATAAACTTTAGTTTTGTTAATAACAAAATGCAAACTCCCCGAAATTAATTTTCCAAACAAATTCAACATATATCGCATCCATCAAAAACAGTTTTGATGGATGCGATTGCGAAATAAAAGAGAGTTTCATAAAATACCGCCAAAACTACCATTATCACTTTTTAACCTCAAGATCAAAGGTGTCATTAGCATTTGAAGAGAATAAAACAGTAAAACAATTAGTACAAAATACTTAATTTTCAACAGATATAGTCACTACCTGAAAACTCATATACACAACAACAGCCTGAAAAATTTTGTTAGATCCTTGTCAAATCAGAAATTCTAAAAGTGTTTTTTCGAACTGGAATTTATGGAACAGTTCTTGAATCGACGGCTATCAATCATTGGCAGTTTTTTCTAACTCGGTTAAAACAACATTTCATTTCGTATTCGAACTGAGAGAACAAACGAAAACAATATTGAATTGCTCCCTTCGTTCGGAAACAACAGAAAAATGCGAAAAAAGAAAATAAACACAGGTTTCGGTACACAATTGCATTAGGTGAATTAATTCTCCTTGTTCCGCATCTCACAGAAATGCGAATAATTTTATAACTGATACATGATTTTTTTAAGGGCAAAAAATAATAAAATGAAATGATTGTTGGGACTTATCAGTACAACAAAGTTAGGGAATACGAGAAGACACCAGAACTTTTATTTTTTTCAAGGACAAAACACAAGCACTACAGAAAAAAATTTAAGGCACTCTCAGAGCGGTGCCTGTGCGAAAGTAGCGATTCACATTGGATTTGAATCGTTCTCAGGAAGTGTATTCCACATAAACGCAGTTCTCCAAATCAAAGAGTTCTTGAAGAGTGAAGTTCGAGTTGTACTGAGTTGAACCACAAAACGATGAGCAGCCACAGTCCGTCGCGTATTTCTGATATGTACCGTTCTTGGTGGAATCAAATGTGACAAGTCACTTGAACACCTCCCGGGAAAGTATCTATAGAAGACAGACAAATCTCCAACCTTTATTCTATATTGCAGAATATCATGGTTGCACGCGAATGGCTCATTCCTGGATGAAATCCAGCAAACTTCAGGGTATGTTTGGGGGCAAAGCTCCATACATGAGAACAGTACTCTAAAGAAGGTCTGATCTGAGCTTTATGAAGCATCAGTTTTCTGATTCGGAACAGTGTTCCAAGCTTTTAAGAAGCAGACTCTGCAATTCCAGCGATTTGATCGTACCAAAACATATTGGTGTCCATTTTGACCCCAAACAAACTTATCGAAGCAGAAAGCGAAATTGGCTGACCAGACATTATTATATCCGGTTGATAGACAAGAACTTCACAATCAGAGAATTAGGGATAAACTGCTTGCCAATTCCAACGGGTCTAGATCCTTCTGGTCGATAGGTTAAGTTGTTATTCTGAACTTTACAAAATCCAGAATTCCACCAATAATATAAGCGGATGGTTCAATTGCAACAACAGCCACAGAAAAAGCAAATCTACTAGCTGAACAATTTGCGTCCCACTCTACAGTTGCTTTTCTGGTAGAAGCACCACCCACTATTCCCACACTGAAATCCACAATGCCGTAAATTAATTTTCGGCAGCGTCTATAGTCAGGCGAATTTTGAAACAGCTTAATATCAACAAGGCGTCTGGCCCTGATGAAGTGCCCGTCATCGTATTTAAAAAGTGCGCAAATGAACTCGCACCAGTATTTTACAGACTTTTCAACCTGTCTTATAAGAAAGGGGTTTTTTCTTCTTATTGGAAAATTGGTCGCGTTTAGCCTGTTCCCAAAAAAGCAAGAAAAGTCTCCCATATAAATATACGCCAGTCGCTTTGCTATCAGTGATATCAAAAATCATGGAGAAAGTCGTTCACTACCATATCCTGGAATATTTGGAAGGCTTCAACATTTTGAGCGATCATCAATATGGCTTTCGGAAACAAAGATCAACAGGCGACCTGCTATCGTATGTCACTCATATTTGGAACACCGCAATCGAGAAACATGAAGAATCAAGAACTGCTGCGCTTGATATTTTCAAGGCCTTTGACCGTGTGTAGCATGAGGGTTTGCTGGCAAAACTTCGATGCTATGGCTTGTCGGTTCATTTCTGTGGATAGCTCTTCAGCTTCCTGAAAGAACGTTCCCTGAAAGTGGCCATCAATTGATATTTCTCGAATACTTTCACTACCAACGCTGGTGTTCCCCAGGGATCCATATTGTCTCCAAGCCTCTTTTTATTGTATATCAACGACTTATTGGTGACGACACAAGTGTGCTGACGACAGCACACTTGTTTCGTCATTCCAGTTGGATTCCAGGACATCGGCTACGGAGGCATATTTTCACCAGGAGGTTGCATATCTTAAAAAGGATCTAGAAGTGATTTTGAATTGGGAGTGATGATAAATGAAGGAGTGATGATGTTGAAATGAGTATTAGTACGAAGTATGAATTTTCAATAATTGAAATAGAACTTCGCTGTTTGCTATTCAACAGCTTTCCAATCGATGCTGCTTGAGAAAGCCTATTGTATTATGACGAACGTGTCGTGTGCCACGGTGTGGGGAGTGGTCATTGGTTGATAATGCTGGCGCGCCCTCCCGAATGTATCGGGGCTTCAGGGGATAGGGCCTGACCAGCGCACACTACGGTGAAAAAAAAAAGATAATAATCCACTCTTACGGTATTGACGAGACACTGGTGTTGTCCTACGCTCCGGGGGATATTGAATCCGTTGTGGGGAACGAGAAGTACCGAATTTATTGGAACTATTCGTTTCAGGTGAAGCTAATATAAAGCGTATAAAAACAAGATGTGACAAAATTATTGTAATTTTATTGTAATACTGAGAGTCCTAAATTTTTTCTATAATCTCAAAGCGATTAAATTCTATAACAAAATACATAAACAGTGTGTATGTTGGCTTCAAAATGTGACACTGTAGGTATGATATAATTAACTTTTGTTCATTTACAGTTTTCCTTGTTGAGATATGATGGATAGTCTAGAGAGCACAAACTGCTTTGACGGCACAAAACGTTTTCTCGGTTTCATCAGCATTATAATGTCATAAATAATTTTTTCCGGAATCTCATGTCAGCTGAGATTAATTGAGGAATTAACTTGAAGAATGTTTCATAACTCGTCAAGAAGTTTAGATTACGGCCTTTCATATCAAAAGAAGTTCATTGTAATAATCAAGAATAGAAAGTTTCCTTTTCGAAACAAAAAGTTGCTTCAGTACTAAAACTTTTTTAAGGGAACTGATAAACCGAATGAATATACAACGAAAAATACTGACTTGTGGTAACTTTTCTTTCCAAAAGTAGCCATGTTCTTCAATCGTTTACAGAATCAACTTCGAATTTAATTCGATTTTCTTTAATGTATAGCAAATGACAGTAATTTTGCAGATGATGAAGTATGAAAATATTTATTTTGGTTACTCAAGAGCGAATTGCCTTTTTCTGAATTTTCAATACGTTGTTCATGTATAAGGACATCCCCATATTATGAATCTGTATGTCATTATGCTGTGGAATTTTGAGTTATATACAGCGAGAGTTTCATCAATATCAATGGCATCTTTGATTTTTATGAGGATATACACTTTTGAGGTAGATCAGTTGTAAGATTGCTGATGTATTTTAACGCTTCGTTTTCATGCTATTCGATCATTTTGTTCCATTGTGGTTGAGACAGAGTTAGTTTCTTTGCATTGAACCAGTCAGACATGCTATGTGACATCTATGAAGAAACGAGTGAAAAATAGATCTAGATAGCTATGATAAAATGTGTGCTCTAGTTCTACTCGATTACTTCAAGGCATTTGATAGGTAAAGACATGATATTCATTTCTCTATCTCACATTCCATTGAATTTGCAGCAAGTGCCTGTTCAATTATTCTGGTTTTCTGGTAGGTCACAACAGGTTGAATTAGATGATAATAATTCAGAATCTTTGGACATATCTGAGGGCGTTCCTCAAGGAAGTATTCTAGGACGATTACTACACACTATTTACACTAGCAACTTCTCTCTACAATTGACAAACTGTGAATACTTCTTTATGCAGATGACATACAGCTATATCTTTCTTTTGAACTGCGTGATCTAGCAGACGCAATAGACTGCATCAATACTGACCTAAATCGATTACTAACCCTCACGAATGGGCCATTCGTTAAAAATTGATTCTTATTTGGCACTGAACAGAAGTGAGCTAGCAAAGAATATAATGACAATAAGGGTTGTTTATTGTAAGAATCTTGGACTGATTATGGACAATAAGAAATACTAACCACCCACCCAAAAATTTAACAAAACATATAATATGTCATTGAAACTTATTCACAGTCAGACACTTTTTGAACTACAAATTGAAAATCCGCACTTCAATCATTGTGACGTAGTTTATGAAACATGTAAACTAAAAAATTTGCCCTTCTACACTTGTATAAAGTTCTTCATTATAATTTTTATATTTTTTCAGATTGTGGAAGGTAACAATTACCCAAAAAAGAAGTCGATGAAAAAATGTATTGAAAGTTCTGATATGACAATACAAAATGTTCAAAATTCTTGTTCAAGAATGATATATGGAATACGGCGACCTATACGTATTTCACATAAATTAAAGGATGCTGGATGGCTTAATATGTTCAATCGTCGAAAGGATCATATGGTATTGTTGTAAATCATGCCTGAAAGAAAATAACGCCAGCCGCCACTGGTAACATAAACCAAACGTGACGTAGCTGAGAGCATGGGAATATCCAATGTTACCTGCCGCTCGAGACGGAGCAAGTAATATGCTACCGATGTTGATAGAACTTTGCCGAAATTCTACGATGTTCCATTACGATATTTAAACGCTGGCCGCAAGCGTATTCAATCAATCAACTACACAGAGAAGTAACAGTGTAAAGTTAAGCTTGATTATTCAGTGAAGTCAATTATTGGCGAACCCACGGGTAAAATCGTAACAGTATGTTTCTTTTTACAAAATTTTTAAAAATGAAATCCCTCAATATTTATATCAAAAAGTTGGATTTAGGACTGATGTGCATCATTTGAACCTCCAAGGAAGTCACATGCTAACTATACCCACGCAAATAGAAGAATTTTTCAAACGATCTTTTTTCCAAAATATAGCGACTTTGTGCGATATTCTGGATGTACCTAACTTTTCGTTATCTCACGAAGCATTTAAATTTAGGTTTAAATGATTCCTATATCAAGTGAACAATAGATTGTTGCCTGTACCACTTGATTATGACTATGACATTTTACTATCAACCATAGGGAAGAACAAAATATTTTATTGGAGTTCAAAAATATACAGTTAACTTTTCTTTTCATGTTGGTTTGTGGGTGTGTCTTCATTGGATTCTCAATGAGGCTGTGGAAAAATTGGTACAGAATCTAACGGTTCTTCTTTTATTTACCTTCATTAGATATGTTTGTATTGAAAAATCACTTTGTACTGTTTTATAGATTGGTGAATGATAAATGTATTATTATAATTATTGTATCAGAAACAACAGCGGCTCAAGAATACTTCTTTTCTTTCACCAGTGTGAAATTTACTCACGAGTCATAATCTCCTACTAATAAAGCCATGACCTCTCAGTGAAAAAAATTTACAAACACATGAATCGGTGTTTGGGAAAAATAGCTATTGTTGACTTTCCCTAAGAATGGAAAATATATGTTCAATTAACTCAAACACCGACAACAGGAGTAGGCAGATTAAGATAGATCTCAGTGTAGTCATAGTTTCTTCAAAATGGCTTTACACTAGACGATCTCAACCCGAACTTTAAATTCTCAGATTGCTGACCGTGGAAAATATATCACTGAATACACATCGCCTTCATTTCTGGGTAAATTTTGCGATATTGCCTACAAATCCAGCAAAAAATTTGATAGTACAAAGTAATCCGTCAGGACAAGTTTCAAAAGTAACTACTTTCGACCGCTACTATCCAGAATTTTTGACAGGGGTTTTGACAGGTCAATTAGTTTCAAATTATTTCCGATACGAAAACTGGAAATCATACACTGTAACCATGAAAATATCTTCACTATTCTCTAATCCAATCTGTGTTCTTCGAGGATAGATGCTTAGTTAGATGTTAAAAAGGAAGTAATTTTCCTATCATGAGCGTGTGTTTCCGTCTATTATATTTTCTGAATATCTTGAAAAATTAACCTGGGTTCATTGGTTGAAGATGAATGAAAGTTCAGCTGAAGAGGACCAAATTATTGAATTGAGTGAACAGAGACAATTCGTTATTTGATAGGTTCATTTATAAAAAGTATTTGAATCAAACTTTATGTTTTTTAGAATATGGTTAGGGCAGAATGCTGCGAAAATCATATGATTCTACTCATCTAGGTGTGTGAAATATAATACAATCATTCAGTCTTCATTACAGAAACTATTTATACCCGGAATATTTTTGTGTTTTACTCGAAACAACACAAAAAGCGACCGAGGTGCCTTTTGACAATCACCCTTTCAAATATTACAAATAAAAATTCATCATGTGCCAATTGGTACTCTTACCACAACAAAATCATCGGTTAGTATTTTGATGTTTGGTTCACCAGTTTTCAGGAAACCATGTCCCATATCTAATCGGTTTTCCCGTAGAGCCACAATAACAGGATTTTGAAAACAACATTTCTGTGTTACTTTTGGAACATATCTTCAGGTCTAGGTCTTCAGGACAGGGTCCGTCTCATCCTGAGAAATATAAATACCTGCTAAAAGGATGTGTGACTCTAAGTCAAATTAGTTTTATTACCACAACCTAGATACCAAGCGCCCTCTTATCGAAAGGCTTCTTGCCACAATAATTCGGAGTCTGCTGTAATAGACCACTTTTCCCTAGCTACTTATGAACTAAAAAATAACCAAAGATTACGACCCTGTGTCTACTAATGAGATTGACGTCAACTAAAGGACCCCAGCTATCCTCCTTGCAATATCCGATGGGTAGAATCAGAACATCTGGTGTAATATGAATCTATTGAAAACACGAAAACACTTTTTTCAAGCCATGACACAAAAATGCCTCTTAACGTTCATTTCGCTAACTGACTTGTTTAGCATCATGCTACCTCAATAATGACCGATAAACTGAAATTCTTCACAAAAAAATTAGGCACAGCTGGCGTAATTCTGTGCCTACCACGTCGGATATTGAAAAAGTCCAACGTTTGCAAACTGACTTGAGAGATCAAAAGATCACCCACTGTGATTTTGAAGAAACATGTTTTGTATAGAAAAAAAAAATCGAAATGAAGTGAATTGAATTCATTATATGATACCGAGCGAAGGTATGGTCTTACAAATTTTATTATCTGAGGTGAGTTCTTGACATAGTAATTTTTAGACCAAATTTCCGAAAGTGAAGCGCCAAGTTTTGACTCGAGTTGTGACTTCGAAACCCTGCGCCAAGCCGAAAACATTCACCCTGCATGAATAATTTTCTGTCATCAAGTAGAAAAATCCGTTCGAGTTATTAGTAAAAGCCAAGAGAGACAGAAATGTGTAGAGCAGCAGAGATAGCAATGAAATGTTTACGCTTATCCCTTCTGAACAATAACAACCACAAACCTCCAATTTCCAGATCATAAACATCCGGTATTGGTCACGATTCCCTTTATTGGCGTAATCTCGGCTACGCAGCTTAGACTTTTTTGTTTTGCGATACCCATAAAGAGGATTTATTTGTGTTTAGTGGAAGCACATATCAACCTGCGGTGAACCGGTGTGTCTACTTTCGTGCTTTATTGGATGCAAACTAAGTTTACGGTCGAAATATAGTATCATAGGTCTGATTTATGTGCTTCACGAAGTCTTTCGAAATGAAGTGGCGAACTGAACTATATCATACCTAGAGTAAACTTAATTTGAATGTGTCAACCTGAAACAGAGAGTAGGGGGATTGACTGGATTATTCAGGAGCTATTTACGTAAGCAGTAATCAGCAGATCAATTTCGTGTAATAGGAGATTTCTGGAGGTCATAGCACGCTTTTTCAATATCACATCTATGATGAGGGTTCCCCTGTTAACTAAACCGATGTCTACTGGAATAATTGAAAAAAGTGACACCGATGATGATGAATTGTGTACGGAGAGATTGGTGGTATCCAACGTCATACACAAGTAAATAAAAAATATTCTTGGATAGTCAAGCTGCGTCTAAATTGGTAGCAAATTGCCAAAAACAACTCTCCTCAATGGGAAGACTTGATAAAGTGACCTGGTCTGGAGTCCTGGCCATACTAGCCTGAGAGGCAATGAGGCTGCTGACTCCCTTGTAAAGGAGGGTTCTGCAATCAGCTTCATCGGACCAGAACCTGTCATTGGCATCGCTTTGGGCTTTGCCAAACAAACATTGAACACCTAGATGTCAAGAAGATTTATGGCCTTCAGGCAAAATCTTCCAGGATTGGCTCACTCCAAGGCGTTCATTCACCCTTTGAAGCTTGAAACAGTTGTTGGACTACGACGTCTAACAGGCCGTTTCACAGGTCACTGTCGTCTGAATAATCATATGTAGAGACTCGTACTTTCGGGAGACAGTGCACGGAAACAGCTTGTATGATTTCATAGAACACGTAGTAACAGCCTTGGATAAAAAACTACTAATTTGTGGTTTGTTAATTGATTTTTGACTGTGTTGATTACTATGTACTAATCCAGAAAATGCATCGCTATGGGGTTCGTGGAGTTACCCAAGATTGGCTGAGGTCCTATCTAGAGAACAGGTCACAAACAGCGATAATCCAAGGTGTTTACAGTCAGTTCTTGGCCTGCAAGCAAGGAGTTCCACAGGAGTCTATACTCGGACCACTGCTTTCTTTTATTTATGTAAACGACTTGATACAATACGTAAATGATCTTTCGAAGGTACATATAGTTGCATATGCAGATGATACGAATGTTCTGGTCACTGATCGTAATACACTAAATATCAGCAACACAGCATTAGTAAAATTCTCAATGCAGAACACCACCTAAACTCTCAAAATATTCGATGATAGCCAACTAGAGGTGACATCCAACACAGAAACAAAAATTCTTGGTATGTACTGTTATGCACTGAGATTTAAGTCGAATCATTGTGGAAGGCAGGTTCTCCTAAATCTGTATTATCCAACTATTGGCTGTCACTTGCGCTATAGAATCTTGAATTGGGTAGAGCTCCTCTGCTGAAAGAGTTTTCGTTCTACAAAAGCGTGCGATCAGAATAATTGCTAATTTAGGATGACGACACTCATGCAGAAACTCATTCAAAGAGCTCATAGTTGCTGGTCTGTGTATATATGAGATGTGTATCTACGTTTATGAGAATAGAGAAAAATTTAGGGCAAACCAACAAGACCACCCAACTACCACGCAACTAGAGTTAGAGGGGTGCTGATAGCGAATCCTCACCGAACCTTTCTCTATCAGAAGGGTCACCTTTACCTTGGACCCAAACTATATAACAAGCTAAATGTTTCTATTACGGACTCAATGAATATCTGCATATTCAAAAGAAAATTGAAAAAATTGCTCATTGAAAGAAACTGCTACACCGTGGACGAGCTTCAATAGTTACTCTGGTCTCATAGTTGCTGGTCTGTGTATATATGAGATGTGTATCTACGTTTATGAGAATAGAGAAGAATTTAGGGCAAACCAACAAGACCACCCAACTACCACGCAACTAAAGTTGGAGGGGTGCTGATAGCGAATCCTCACCGAACATTTTTCTATCAGAAGGGTCACCTTTACCTTGGACCCAAACTATATAACAAGCTAAATGTTTCTATTAAGGACTCAATGAATATCTACATATTCAAAAGAAAATTGAAAAAATGGCTCATTGAAAGAAACTGCTACACCGTGGACGAGCTTCAATAGTTACTCTGGATAAATAATTATTAATCAAAATCAAAAGATAAATGAATAAGTACCATTTTGATCATTCACATATTGATTTCAATTCAAGAGCCATCGGTAGACAGCTGTTTCAGCCTATTGGGCATCGTCAGTACCAGGCAGGCGGTCCTCGATTGACGACAAAATGTGAAAAACCAAGTAAAGTACTTGATAAAAATGACTGCGTAAACGGAAGCGAGACATAAGTGGAACCACCTATTGGTGTGACACCCAAGTCAACTTGCCATGTTTTTATGTCAGTGTTGGCGGTTTAACCAATCAACCGACAACTGCAGTGGTAGAAATTTGGAAAGCTAACCTGAAATGTCATCGAAAAACGAATCCACATGTTTCTAAAAATGATATGAAATCGAGAAAGGTTAATGCAGTCAAGCTGCTGGAAAATAATTCCATGAAAATCACTTCAGGTTAGCTTCCCAAATTTCTGTCACTGCAGTTGTCGGTTGATTGGTCAAACCACCAACACTGACATAAAAACTTGGCAAGTTGACTTGGTTGTTACACCAATAGGTGGTTCCACTTATGTCTCGTTTGCGTTTACGCAGTTATTTTTATCAAGTACTTTTCTTGATTTTTCACATTTTGTCTTATTAGTCAGGAAAGCTATGGATTATACTGTAGACGACCCCTCCCGATATAGAAGGCCCCGACACTCTGTCGAATGAGGCCCGTATATCTTCCGTTGAAAGATGAACAACGTTTTCATCCAATTCACCCCAGCCAGGCAAGGGTACACCCTGAAGGGCGATACTGATGTCTGAGGACAATCATGCCGCCATACCATCTACACCGACATCAGTTATGACCCGTTTGTCCTTCTGGCAAACATCAGTCCGAAGGGTAAGGGAGCCAGGCTCCAACCTGTCCAAATTCAAGATGACTTCCACCGTCACATTTTGTCTTCAATCGAGGACCGCCTGCCCGGTACTGACGATGCCCAATAGGCTGAAACAGCTGTATACCGGTGGCTCTTAAATTGAAATCAATATGGGAATGATCAAAG
>NW_019292291.1:0-14769 GCF_000500325.1 Leptinotarsa decemlineata | reverse complement strand
AATGAGATTCATCTTGCTCTCATAATATCATTAGAGTCTTTGACTTGTAATTCCTTCGTTATACCTCGTTTGAGTTTGAATGTTTCACATTATTCATGTTTACTAGAATTAGTCATCATTTCGTTGACAAAGCTTCATTTAAGAAACAGTTAGTAAATTTAAACCGAATTCTTCCGAATGTCAATTATTCTCAAGAGTTGTTTTCATTGGAAATTATATTTTCACATTGTCGAGGGCTAATAATTTTCAGTGTAGTGCTTTTTTAGCGATTCACGTTGGATGTTCGAGTCTCCAATCAGGCGGATGGCTCTTTTCTGGATGGAATCCAGTAGCTTCAGGGTATGCTTAGGGACAGAGCTTCTAACATGAGAACAATATTCCAGAGAAGGTATGATCTGAGCCTTATAAGACATCAAAATTTGTTGAGGTCTCTACAGTTTTTTGGTTCGGAACAGTGTTCAAAATTTTGAGAAGCAGCTTTTGCAATTCCAGCGACATTATTGTGCCAAGACATATTATTGTCCATTTTAACCCCCAACAAACTTTTTGAAGCAGAAAGCGGAATTGTCTGACTAGACATTACTATATCCGGTTTGGAGACATTAATCTTATTTGAGAAAGCCTATGAACCTGGTTACTTTCACCACAATTCGAATTCACTTCTAGATCCTCATTAAGATATGCAATCTCCTGCTGGCGGAGAAGATATGCCTCCGCAGCCGATGTCCTGGAATCCAAATGGAGTGACGAAACAAGTGTGCTATCGCCAGCAGAGCAATATGAAAGCTGAAAAAAGAACTGAGGAACTGAAAATATGAGTGCTACTCACTGGATACTGTCCAATCAGAGGACACCTGTGCAAAAATGACTCACCATGAAAACAATTTGCAAAGGAGGTGTAACGCAATTTGTAGGGTTTTTGTCTTTTCAAGGTATTGAAGTAATAATGGTTGTTTAATGCTAAATAACACCATTTCGAAAATTTAAATTTTGTTGTTATGTAATGTTAATAAAATATTATCAGTTATGCAGAAATGAAGGAAACTCCGCACTGTCAAAGTCTGAAATATTCGAACAATTTCATCAATGCATCCGTCTATTTTGTATGGTCCGTTCCTCGAAAACTTCTCCAATTTATATTTCGGCTCTGGCTTCGATGCCTATAATAAAGCCGACATCTATCACATGACAATAACGGCCAGTCTATTGAAACTTCCGCCTGATAAATAAGAAAGAAAACGACTGGCAGCAAAAGCTCGGAAAACAGAACTTCGATAATTGCGAACAGTTTCGGTAGTTCTATCCATATTTGATGACGCCCATTGTCAGTCTCTCGCTGACGTGACAGCTCAAATTATTGAATGCACGGTCTTAGGGATGTTGAAATAAATGATGGTGTGAAATTGAATGTCTCCCTTTCAATGAGAAATTCAGACAACATAGACAAAATATGTCTTTCTGAATCTTGAATCATTTAATCTGATTTGTGCGAGTAGATAATAATAATGATAATAATGAAAATACGTTTATTATTCACCACAAATCCACAAACAATCTTTAGTATTTGAAAGGGTTATATTTTTAGGACTTAATAATTTTTGGAAAAAGTTTTTGGCTTTCTATTTTCGTGTAATCCAATGTTGATATGAAAGTTGCTGTTTCAGTAAGGCTTTTTCTTCCAGATGTGTGTCTGAAAGTCACTGATTTGCATGATCTACACATCTATATATATAAAGTTACTTATTGATTATTGATTACTTCCTTCCTTTTTTGAAAGATTCCCACATTTCTTTTATCAAAATAGAGTAGTAGAAAGCCAAAAACTTTCATTCCCACAAANCCGTAGTGTGCGCTGGTCAGGCCCTATCCCCCGAAGCCCCGATACATTCGGGAGGGCGCGCCAGCATTATCAACCAATGACCACTCCCCACACCGTGGGGTAAGTGATCATTGGGTCCGAGAATCCTGTGCCCTGAGCAAGCGCAGTGAGCCAAGAATGACAGCCTTCTGCATCTGTGCAGAATAATAAACAGAATATAAACAAAATTCTCGAATTTGGAACGATACCAATCCACATGAGATGCAAGAGCGTTCAATGCGTCACTGTTTGGTGTGGATTTTGGTCTGGCGGCCACATCTGTCCATATGTCTTCGAAAACGACGTCGCCGTCCTATTGAAACAACATGTCGGTGGACATGTTGTTTCAATAGGACGGCGCTACGTGTCACACAGCCCATGCCACATCAGATATTTTGCACGAGCGATTCGAGGGGATGGTCATCTCACGTGGAAGTAATGTGGACTGGCTACCGAGATCGTGCGATTTGACCCCGTTAGAGTTTTTCTTGTGGGGTTTTCTTAAGTCGCAGGTGTATGCGAATAAGCCAGAGTGGTTCTCAAAGTCAACCTAACCCATACCATCGGTCAAATTCAGTCTGATTTATGCGCCAGTCCTGGAAAATTGGACGTTTAGGATGCGCTCCATCCAGAGAAGCTGTGGCGGACATTTGATCGATGTTATATTTCACACATAATGTCATGAATACGTATTTTGAACGATTAAAAAAATTCGATGATATCTCACATACAATTTGTTTTATTTGAATTTAAAGATAGGATAGGGTGCTTGAATACCCTATAGATATGTAGTCATGGTGTGTTAGCTTTTACTGTTGGTATCGAACAGATAACGTTGGCGTGGCGTATACAACTAATCATTGAAGGCGATACGGCACTGGTTGAAGAAATCCACCTTGCCAAGATACCTGAACTGAAAATGGTCCTGACGTTATAGCATTTATAATGAGACTAGATGTTGGACATCCGCTTGTTTTTGTTTACGTTCGGTCCGACTCTTCCGGATTTATTGGGAACACATGTAAGTAAGTGTCGTTTTTTAGGTTTTATCAATGCTCAAGCTATCTTCTTTCAAATAATTTTCATGTTTACGGAATTCCATGGCTTCCCTGCCCATTATAATACCCTCTGATTATTTCTAGAACTTGCGTTCGGTGAAATGCGAAGATTATCTTCTGGTGTAGAAAGAGTTAATAACTACGAGGTGTTTGGTAGACACTATTTGCTATTGTTTTAGTGGATTAACGGTTTAATGCCATGTTTTTCGAGGATCCTTCCAACATGGTTAGTCACATCGCTGATGAAGGGCAGAAGAGTTCGTTTGTTGACGATGCGTGCCAGTAACATAAAATTTTATACTGTTTACGAGACAATCTGAACGCAAATAAACTTTTTGGCCAATTTTTTTTTCACGTTTTGATTATTTTCATTCATTCAACGGTAAGGTATAAAAAGTGACATCAACTAGTACTCTTCTTTTATTTAAATCTTTTTGATTCTTTCCAGGGTTATCAAATCAATTTATATTATACTACACAATGGAAGTCCGAACTGATGAAATACGCCAATAATTCTGCCAATACAGATCCCGACCTTGAAAGTTACAAACAAACAAACATACATACATACAGGTGAAGCTAATATAAAGCGTGTAAAAATAAGACATTTTATCACAAAATTTAAAGAAATTCTCTCACATCCAAAGGGTTTTCAGAAAAAATGTCAGTATCACAAAAATAAATTCGCCGCAATGAGTAAAATTGGTTTTCCAACAATTGGAAATTGGCATGTCTAGTTACGAAAAACCCCCAAGGTATATTTCGACTTCAATTCCTATGATAAAGCCGCCATTTATCACGTGACGATAACGGCTGATATATTAAAACTTCCGCCTGATAAATAAGATGGAATCGACTAGCGGCAAGAGCCCGGGAAACAGGAACCAAGAACTTCCTAATTGCAAATAGTTTCCAGGGCATTGCTGCCCATAATTGACGCCACCCATTGTCAGTCTCTCGACGGGGGTGATTCGCCCTATTCTGGCGAGAGTTGAAAAGTTCGGTGCGTTTTATTGATATGGTTTTGTACTCGCGAAAGGGAAGTGGGAAGTTGCGGGTCGTCGGCAGTCGAAAGACAAAGTTTCCGGAATTGTTCTGCTTGGAAACTGTTATTTCTGGAGGTGGAGCGGAGTCGTTAAGGAATGCCTTCATTTCCTCGGGCCGGGATAGAAATAAATGAAATGGAAATGAGATAAAATATTCATTTGTTCGTTTATTCTCCACCTTAATGTGAAACTCAACGGTCCAGAATATCTTTTTGTTGGAGAAATTGTTCAACGCGGAAAATTAGAAATTAACTTATGCTGGCAGATTCTTCAGTTCCGACCAGCTTTGATGATGATGTTACATAATCAAAATACCTTTGAGCTTCATTTAAATTCATTGTTAATATTTGACATGAGCCGGAAATCTGATGAGTAACAATCCAAAAAATAATAACGGTAGACGAAAATATTATTTGAGTATATTATGACAAAAAACTCATCTCCCATTTACGAATGCAATCTAAATTCGAAATCAAATCTTCGTTTTCTCAAGTCATTATCAAAAAAGGAATCAGGCCATAGAAAGTTGCTATGTGGTGATCTAATTCCTTGAAGGAGTTGGAAGTTGGAAAAATTGATCTGAAGGGGAGGTAAAAAAAATATTTATAGTGGCTCACTTTAAAAAAAACAGTCACTCGGCTAGCATCAGTGGGCGGTGGCGTGAGTAAGGTTGGTTACGAAATGAAAGAGTGTAGGTTACTTTGTTACGTTTCAATTTAGCACTAGATCAATACTGCTCCTATGTGACCTTTCAAAACACTACGTTACCTTCTAAGATCTTCATTCAACGGATATTAACAATGTAATTAAGTTACAAGTAGATTTTATTCATTTAACATCATAGTAATGGGAATCTTCCGTTCCATAGAAAACCATACCNATTTATAGTTATTACTGAAGCTTGAAGAGCTCCATTAGACGATTGTAAAAACAACTTTGATGATAAGCTGTAATATGTGTTTTCCATATCAACATATTGGTGTATCTGTGCTCTGGGCAGACCTGAGATTCGAGCTTTGAGCTTATTTTTGATTATATTATTGCCAACGATAGTTTTGATATCTGCTGGAATAATTTTATACAACCAAGGAGCTAAGTGAATATAATACTTTTGTAAAGTATTTTTCTGTGATTTGGCACATTGGTTGAGGTTATATTGTGGCCATGCCACAATATAACTGGTCAATACATGTAGTGTGCTTGTAGATTTGGATTGGAAGTTGGAAAATTTGATCCAAGGTGGAGGTAACAAAAAAAAATATTTATAGTACCTCACTTTTCTTTTTTTTTTAAAAAAACAAGTCACTCGGCTAGCATCAGTAGGCGGTGGCGTGAGTGAGGTTGGTTACGAAATGAAAGAGTGTAGGTTACTTTCTCGACATATGCTTTAATGAGCCCTTAATAAAAAAAGAAATTGTACTCCCACAATGTCAAATTAAAAAAAAATACAATTCTGTATCTGCGTACAAATATTTGAAATAATACCTTGTTATACCAATGCGTTTTACCCTACCGAGGAGATCACCGCAGTTGACAAGGGGGTCAAAAATAAACTATGTATATAAACTCAATATAAGTGGCTGAAGGGCTTGAAATATAGAAAATATCCAGTTAATGTAATGTAGAAAATACCAGCAAGCGATAAGCGCTTACTCCACATTTTAAATACTATACTTGGCGTCTCTCAATACTTTGGAACAGGAATCCATAGGTTACTCTTCGGTGTCTGATACTCTGTCCTGTGTCCCTGCGGACAAGGGAAATTTGGGACAGGTAGTGCCCTACTTCTATGGTCTGAGGGAGATGTCTTGGGACCCGTCCTAAGCAAGAATAATGTCTTGATACCCGTCCCAAGCAGCCCTACAAAGGAAACAAGGAATTCTAACCTCTCCAAATCATCGTGGGAGAAAATTATCTAGCACGAGGAATTGCCTACTTGTTGGATGGTGGTTGGGCTAGAAAAATGTAGCAGATAAGTCCAACGAAGCGAGTGATAATCCCCTCAAAGGGTTTTGAACGAATTCAAAATAAACACCAACGACAATGATTCTCCTATTGATCCCACCTTCCGCAGTGTATAGAGAAAACAACTATAATCTCACTTGAAGAATATGGCCGATTGGAACTCACGTGTGATCAACACTCCTGTGTCAATTCTTTCCTTGTCAGGTAGGCGAAAATGTCACACCAACCGGAAAGTGTCGTGCGCAGGCGTGGTCCGGAGACTTCGCTGAGTTTCATAGACATTGCTAGACCACAACACATCTATGACAATACGCGTTCACGACAACTCTCGAGTAACTCCGAACAACTCGTGAGACCACAACCAAGAAACTTACTCGATTTACCAGATATGTCAGAATTTCACAAGAAGTTGCCCGATACGTACCACAACTTCCGTCTGTCCCGAAATCCAATGAATAATCGACGAAACCACACATTATCGATATTAGTTTTAGATGTCAGGGTTGGCAATAATGACCATCGGTTACTGCCCACCTTTCAAGGCCAATAGCAATTCGATCATGAGAAGAAGAATATCCAGTCTGACAACTGAAAACTAGGTTAATCACTTCAAATCATATCATCGAATATCCGACCGAATTTCAACAAGTGGGTAGAACTATCAGCTGTTTAATATTACTCCAATAATATCGGTGTCTATTTCTTTTAGGTAAAATTGAGAGTCCTAGTGGTCACTTATTTCCCTTTGTACCTAAACGATTTTATTAGAAACAGAAAATTGAGCAAATAAGCTCTTATTTCCTAAAAAGGAACACAGTGTTAGTGGCTGAGAATGTACGATATTATAGTTGTATTCGGAAGCTTCGAAGGTTAGTACAACATTTATCGATCTTCAATGCGTTCGCATTATTCTTTCGGTGAGATGAATTCATCATGTAACAAAGTACCTTCATTCGTTCCGACGGAAGTCGTTAATGCTTCAATTGAGCCTCTAATCTTTTACCTACTTGAATATCTCTTTCAAATCTGAAGTTCCAAACTGGAACATATAGCGGTAACGTTTGTTTGAAGGTGATTGACAATGTTTCATGATGAATTTCATTAGTTCAGACTTCCATTGTCTGATATTATATAAAATGATTTGAAATCTTATTAGTCAGGGAAGCTATGGATTATACTGTAGACGACCCCTCCCGATATAGAAGGCCCCGACACTCTGTCGAATGAGGCCCCTATATCTTCCGTTGAAAGATGAACAACGTTTTCATCCAATTCACCCCAGCCAGGCAAGGGTACACCGTGAAGGGCGATACTGATGTCTGAGGACACTCATGCCGCCATACCATCAACACACACATCAGTTATGACCCGTTTGTCCTTCTGGCAAACATCAGTCCAAAGGGTAAGGGAGCCAGGCTCCAACCTGTCCAAATTCAAGATGACTTCCACCGTCACATTTTGTCTTCAATCGAGGACCGCCTGCCCGGTACTGACGATGCCCAATAGGCTACCGGTGGCTCTTAAATTGAAATCAATATGTGAATGATCAGAATGGTACTTATTCATTTATCTTTTGATTTGGTACTAGCTACCAACTACAGTGTAAATATATTTGTATTCACGACTTGTTGCAACATGCTATCGCCAAAATGATACCTATACAATTTTCAGACCAATTGTAGTACTGCCTACTATGTCAAATGTCAGATAAGAAGTGAGCATGGACATCTGCGTTCAAGAAAACTTCGACAGAAAACTTCCACTATGGATATAAATGATGAACGAGGCAATCAAAGGTGTTACAAATGCAAACTTTAAGATAGACCGATGAATGAGGTTAATCGGCTGTCTTTTTTGACCGCTTTTACCGCAAGGCAACTGAAGAACAAACTTGACTCGGCACGAATTATCTTTGGGAGCTTTTTACATTATTGATGAATAATGATTTGAGAATTTTATATCATAGTTATATTCACGGGGGAAGGTGCCATTCAGAACAGTTGAGTCCAAAAATGCATTCGAACTTAAACCTAGTTAGACCATCAACAGGTCGGAACATCGCTGTCTGGTGTTGGATTTCGAATGCTTTATTTTTCGTCTCAACTAAATGGTTGAAGCTGGAATGATTCTGCAACCGTGTTAGGAATCACACGTTAAAAGGTAAGACCTCGTTAGTCCTTAGCTCGCACAAGTTTCTCAACTTCTGAGAGTTGTCGTTCGTTCGGGGGTGACAGCTGATTAACGGAAAAACAGATTTTAAACAGATTTTGAACAGATCATCTATTCCTTGAAGAACAGTCAATAATAAGTAACATGAGCTGCATTTTCCATTCCATATCCATCAAATGCCAGATAATGTATAGTCTAAAAGATATACTCCTTCTAGTATTTGTATTTTCAAAGACACCAAGTACTTCAGTATCCGCGAAACGTTGAGAAATTCTCGATAGTCTCCAAAAACGAAAAATCATGAGAAACCACTCAGACATTATTATTGAACTATAACGGATGATGAGTCCGATAAATCTTGAAGAATACTTCGATATATGATCCTAATTGGTGAGTCTATCAGTGAGTATAAATTTGAAACTATATAGTAGCATTTTTCCAATTTCTCCAATTTCCTTTCGAAAGAAATCTACTGGCATAATCGTTCAATTTCAGCATTCACGTTCTACAAAAATTAATAACTGACGAATTGTGAGACGCAGGTCATGAGTTCCTGCGTTTTCGTCAGTTCTTGCATTGCGTTGACAGGTTCCAGTTATAAATCACAATCTGTTGTGAGTTATTCCCTTGTTGCCCGGGACGGATGTCACGTCAAGTTCAATTTATTTCCAATTTTCTCTTGAAAATGTCAAGTCGTGTTACTTCACAATTCTGTTTTATTGCATGTTCGCGAGTATTTTTATAGTGGAAAAACCTTGAATGTCTGGAAAGTTATCCATCATTATTTTCAGTTCTCTACTCACACTTTGAATACTCATTCAAAGTTGAGAATGGATAAAAAAGTATTATATGAATATTTTAGATTGTTTGATACAATTTGCACATTGTAGAAATTATGAATGAAAGATAGTTCTCTTTATCGGGATAATAAAAGTAATATTATTTTGGTAACACATATATACGTATTTGCACAATTATGTTTTCCTGTATGTGCAAAAATCACTGATGACATGGTTTTTTTAATCAAGTACGGAAACAAAAATTTGCCTGGGTTAGATCTAAAGTGAGTGGGTGTATTCGACCCTCCACCGCAACCCGCAAGGATTTATTGTGACTCACACCTATTCACACTCGACCAAATAAACCCAGCTTTCAAACGGAGCCGATTAATTTGTATAGTGAGTCGTCTTTCAGGTCAGATGGTAAGAGTACAGCTCTGCCGAATTCTAAAAACCTGATACGGTCCCCAGCGAGCAGGCATAAAGTATATACTCTGCTCTTTCATCAGTTTCCAGAGGCGACACACACTGTCTTCCGACAGTCCAAGTGACCTGTAACAGGCCTAACAGGGCTTCTTACAGTCACCTGTAAGAAGGCCTGTTAGACGTTGTAGTTCATCCCTACTGTAGTCCAACAACTGTTTGGTATCAAGCTTTGAAGGGTGAATAAACGTCGTGGAGTGAGCCAATCCTGGAAGATTTTGCCAGAAGTCCATAAATCTTCTTGCCATCCCGGTGTTCAATGTTTGTTTGGCAAAGCCTAAAGCGATGCCAATGACAGGTTCTGGTCCGATGAAGCTATTTGCAGCACCCTCCTTTGCAAGTGAGTCAGCAGCCTCATTGCCTACCAGGCCAGTTTGGCCAGGAATCCAGACCAGAGACAAAATGTTAAGCCTTCCTATAGAGGAGAGTCGTTTTTTGGCAATTTGCTACCAATTTAGACATTGCTCGCTAGGAGCCAAGAGCTTCCAACGCCGCATGACTGTCCAAGAGTATTTTCCAGTCTCTCCAGATCCATCCTCTCTATTCGGGAATAGTGCTTTATAAGGCAGTTCGTAGTTGACAGTTGGAGGCATAAAGTCAGAGGTCATTTCCAGAATACTGTGACTTCCAGTGTCAACCAACAGTCTGTTTCACTCTGCATTAAGTTGATTTGTGCAATTGGCAACGTGTACAAGTCTGTAGTCCATCTAGCCACTCTCTCCAGAAAAATGTGAAGACGAGGTAGATCTAGAAGGATCTCTATGGTCGCTGATGATGTGGTACTGATGGCACCACTAATAGCCAGACAAGCCTGTTATGCCTTCGGCCACCAGGCAATTGCATCATAAGTGATCATTGGTCTGACAATCATCACATAAATCCAATGGATTTGTTTGGGACCTAAACCCCAAGTTTCACCACAAATCCTCTGACATGTCCATAGAGATAGTCTGGCTTTGTGTAAAACTTTTCTAAGTGAGCGTTCCAGGAAAGTTCTTTATCAAGGACCTCAGCATTGAGGTAGTTATATCGTCCAATTTTTTCCTTCTGGTGATGAGGATTATCACAGTTTTGCTGGGGTTGACAGACATCTGCTCCCTCAGGCACCAACTGTGAACAACGTCCAACGACCTAACAGACATTCTCATTGTAACACGAAACCAGATCAAAGAAAGCATACAATCATTCCGTGAAAAACCCATTCGGAATCTCTCACCAATCTCATATTTTACTGCAGCGTG
The DNA here is from genome assembly GCF_000500325.1 of Leptinotarsa decemlineata. NCBI lineage: Eukaryota > Metazoa > Arthropoda > Insecta > Coleoptera > Chrysomelidae > Leptinotarsa > Leptinotarsa decemlineata. The sequence goes on along the minus strand of NW_019292291.1, from coordinate 4,170 downwards.
GAACAAAGCAAATATGCCTATTTTTTTTTTCTACCATAGTGTAGCATCGGCTTATAACTGATAACAATGACCTATGATGAATTTTTATTCAAACAAAAGTATGTTTACAACTGTGATTTTGATTTTGAACATTTCGAAATTTTTCATTATGGAATTCACTGTTTCAGATCCCTCAAGAAGCATATACCTAATTGAAGTCGAAACGTTGGCAGGAAAACAATTGTTTTTCTGAGATAATGTGATCCTGTTACCCAATAAACCTTTCTAGCAATAAGTTACTTGGATCGCTAGACTATTCAACATATCATTAATCATTCATACTGATGACTAACTTGATTTGTTTCAATTTTACGGATAATCACAACCTCGATGAAAAAAGTCAGCACATCATTAAAATCGAACGCCGTTTGCATTTTCCAAATCGGATTAACTCCTTAATGAACGAAGAAGTTGGTTTAATCGCCCTTATAAATAGCGGCTCGACTGTTTTAATCAGCACAGCCTGCAGAGATTAGTCAAATGTAGACAACTCTCCATCCAGCAAATTAGAGCAAATCCATCCTTCCTCATGTCAAATGCAAGGAGAATGATAAGGTCCCTCGGGCGTCGCGACACTTTTGTGAATGCCGTGAAAGGGTTGAGAGACATGCAAATGACGTGGAACACCTTATAAAAGAACCAGAGAGCTAGAATTGCGAGTGTCGGCTTACTGACGGAATTGAAAAGCCAGGGCTGACTAGCGGAATTGGCAACGAGTGCCATTTCTACTTCTTTGTAGGAACATTCTCATTTTCAGAGCATTTAACGATGATTACATTTTTTTCGGCCAATGAGAGCAGATTAAAATTAAATCTGACTAACGTATTGCGAATTCAAACGGGTGTTTCTAGCTACACGAATATAGTCGAAGTAACTGATATAGTAATCTTAAAGGTGTCGGCGAAGTTGAAGGCCAAAAAAACCAATACAAAGGAATTATGCCGCAACGAATAAGTCCACGTGGACTGAAGAATTGGCGGTTCGTATTGGATAATTTTTACTAACCGAGTTTTATGATTGGCTGAAGAGTCATAAAATTAAATTTGAAGTCATGTTACGGTGACCAACAGAATGTAGCGACGAGTATCGCCGTTGTGTGTGTTATTGAAGAGGAACTGCTGGAAGGTAGGGTGCACTATATCTTTTACTTGAACTATACCAAAAGAATATCTTGACATGAATATAGTCGGTTGAAGCATAGAAATGAATTGCAAATATTCAAAATGGAAGTACATTTATGAAACATATATAATTTTAGAATCCAGTGCCAGTCAATTATTCTTCATAAAAACTGTTGGACGCTGAAGCTGAAGAGCTGTATACAAAAATGTTCCGACAAGTCATAACTTCGAAGTTTGGCTAGCGAACTCTCATGCCACACAGGGTGAAAGGCCTTAGAAATATCAAGCGCTACAGCTCTTGACTCTCCACCAATATGGGTGACAGGATAGAAAGTCGCCTGCTGATCTTTATTTTCAAAAGTCATATTGATAATCGCCCAAGTTGTTGAAGCCTTCCAAATATTCAAGAATGTGTTGGTTTACGATTCTCTCCATGATTTTTGATATCACTGATAGCAAAGCGACTGGTCTATAGTTATTTGGATGATTTCTCTTACCCTTTTTAGGAATAGGCTGAACGCGAGCAATCTCCCAACAAGAAAGAAAAACCCCTTTTTTGTAAGACAGGTTGAAAAGTCTGCAAAATAATGTTGAATTTAGCAAATTGTTTCCAATCTAGAATAGGACTTCAATAACAAAAATTCACGATTTTTAATTCATGCAGTTCTTCTTTTCTAAAAGCACCAACAACAGTAAAAACTCAAACGACCTGAAAATTAATCATAACTAAGATGGGCAAGATGTCTACTTTCGTGCTTTATTGGATGCAAACTAAGTTTACGGTCGAAATATAGTATCATAGGTCTGATTTATGTGCTTCACGAAGTCTTTCGAAATGAAGTGGCGAACTGAACTATATCATACCTAGAGTAAACTTAATTTGAATGTGTCAACCTGAAACAGAGAGTAGGGGGATTGACTGGATTATTCAGGACTATTTACGTAAGCAGTAAGCAGCAGATCAATTTCGTGTAATGGGAGATTTCTGGAGGTCATAGCATGCTTTCTCAATATCACATCTATGATGAGGGTTCCCCTGTTAACTAAACCGATGTCTACTGGAATAATTGAAAAAAGTGACACCGATGATGATGAATTGTGTACGGAGAGATTGGTGGTATCCAACGTCATACACAAGTAAATAAAAAATATTCTTGGATAGTCAAGCTGCGTCTAAATTGGTAGCAAATTGCCAAAAACAACTCTCCTCAATGGGAAGACTTAACAAATTGTCCTGGTCTGGAGTCCTGGCCATACTAGCCTGAGAGGCAATGAGGCTGCTGCCNATAATTATTTTCTTACAATCGCTGTATAATTTTTGGGAGGTGTGGAAGATAGCCTTTGGCTAACCCTTCACCTTTTATGTATAAATGTATTTTCATGCGTAATAAACGATATTATTATTATTATCTATGTTCCAATGTAACTGAAAAATATTGGAAAACATTGGAAAAAGATTCTGATCAAATTACAGTTCCGTACCAAGATTTCATCATCTAATTAATATGTTATTAATAATCAGACGATTTGAAGACGAGTAATTCGTCAAGTAATTCAGTTACGGCATTTCCGCAAACCACTAATTCGGATGATTTACTCTGTGTCAGATCTGCCTGTTACCATAGTCACATGTCATACTCGTATAATGAAAAATTCAATTATGATCTAATACGAAGGGCCTGACTGTAGGTACTTTGTGCAGAAAATTTTGGAAAATTTTGTGACGAGAGTTTTTCTCTACTTTTTCTCATCGAAATACAAACATTAAGATTCGCGCACTTCTTCGTTGGTTTAGAGATGTGACTTCATTATTAAAATGAGATTCATCTTGCTCTCATAATATCATTAGAGTCTTTGACTTGTAATTCCTATTTTTTAAAAAATGGTTAGGGCAGAATGCTGCGAAAATCATATGAATCTACTCATTTAGGTATGTGAAATATAATACATTCAGTCTTCATTACAGAAACTATTTAGTCCCGGAATATTTTTGTGTTTTTTCCGAAACAACACAAAAGCGGCCGTGGTGCCTTTTGACAATCACGCTTCCAAATATTACAAATCAAAATTCATCATGTGCCAATTGGTACTCTTACCACAAGATCATCGGTTAGTATTTTGATGTTTGGTTCACCAGTTTTCAGGAAACCATGTCCCATATCTAATCGGTTTTCCCGTAGAGCCACAATAGCAGGATTTTGAAAACACCTAACAACATTTCTGTGTTACTTTTGGAACATATCTTCAGGTCTATGACCCTCCCTGATGACAGGGTCCATCTCATCCTGAGTCAAATTAGTTTTATTACTACAACCTACATACCAAGCGCCCTCTTATCGAAAGGCTTCTTGCCACAATAATTCGGAGTCTACTGTAATAGACCACTTTTCCCTAGCTACTTATGAACTAAAAAATAACCAAAGATTCCGACCCTGTGTCTGCTGATGAGATTGACGTCAAGTAAAGGACCCCAGCTATCCTCCTTGCAACATATGATGGGTAGAACTGATGGGTAGAATCAGAACATCTGGTGTAATATGAATCTATTGAAAACACGAAAACACTTGTTTCACGCCATAACACAAAAATGCCTCTTAACGTTAATTTCGCTAACTGACTTGTTCAGCATCATGCTACTTGGTGTTTTCAAAGGATCCTGAGAGATTGTAGTGCAATAAGAAAGCGACTGCCTTGTCAAGAACAGAGTATTTCATGAATCCACCAGAATGTTGAGCAGCGAAAGCGGAATCTGCATCAGAAGAGAAAACAAATTCCTTCTGAAAAGGTCTGAAAACGCCTATACTCAAATGATGATTTATCCAACCTTGCTGACATGCCTTGATATAGAAAGGTTGCTGCGACCATCAAAGTGGAGATTTTGCAGCTCAAACATTAGACAACCTCAATAACGACCAATAAACTGAAATTCTTCACAAAAAAATTAGGCACAGCTGGCGTAATTCTGTGCCTACCACGTCGGATATTGAAAAAGTCCAACGTTTGCAAACTG
>NW_019292290.1:39272-55631 GCF_000500325.1 Leptinotarsa decemlineata | reverse complement strand
CAAGCAATCAAACAAAACAAGCAGGAACGAAAGGTACGTATATGTTTGTAGGAATATGAAAAAAAGTTACTCACGCACTGCACAAAATTCGCAAAATAAATATTAGAGACGTTAATTACTGCCGTAGACGCCGAAACACCAACGAGCCGTAAATTAAATGCGATTAAAAAATGTACTAAACCAAAAATTATTTTCGTTCGTAACAACTTCACCCTTTCAAGGCAAGTTTCGAATATAAACTGAAGCTTTATATTTAATGAATAAACACCTCAGGAACCTCCGCCTATGATTTTACGAGTTTTACGACCGTTTTATGACTTGGGCCCTCATTTTGTGCTATCGACAAATTATGAACGGACTATAGATGGAGGTCATTTTGGACACTTCATCCGTTGATTGTGTTGCCATTGATACTACTTTTGTTGATCATTGACGTTTATCATTCAATTTCTCAATAACGAATGGACCAAGCACTTATCCGAAAATTATGCAATTCAAGTATACTATGAAACAGTATTTCAGAATAGCGAAACCACACCTTCCCGAGTTGTGGATTGTATTTATTACGTGAAGTTCTTTATCGCAAGCATAGTTTCATCACTTTTGGTAGACATTTCTGCCGGAAAACTACTTGTACTCGTCTCTACGGGGTTAACCACATTGACTCTGTTCGCAACTGGAATTTTCATGTATTTCAAGAGTACGTCAAATCTTGACACGCATTTTGAATACTTACAGTTCTTTTCTACTTCAGGTCATAATACACAACGCTGGACTTCATACAATACATGGTTAGTAGCAAGTGAAATTTTCCCATCCAACCTGGTGGAAAGAGCACTTTGTGTAGTTAATATCGTATTCAAAAAACATTTTATTGTGGGATTTTTGCTGAACAGTTTTACAAAAACGCGTCTTTGTGAAACTGTTCAGTGAAAATCTCAAAATGAAATGTTTTTAAATACGTTAGTCATTGATTTTCATCAAGTATCGGCCAATTTCATTATATACCATCTACAGTGTTTCAATGTCTGCTACTATTTTCATGTTCGAATAAACTTACTATTCAATTGGTGTTTATGTTCCTTTTTTTCTGTATGGGATATTTTGCATACTTGGAATGGTGTTGATTTCAATCTTTTTGAAACGAAGGGAAAAACTTTGAAAGAGATACAAAGAGAGATTAGACGATGTGGACCAAAGATAGAACGGCATATCAATTTACAAGTAAATGATGTTTTCAGGAAATCTACATTAGAGTAGATTACACTCACTAAGAATACTCTATCTTCAATTTCACCACTCATGAAGATGAAGTTAGGTTTGAATACATTATTTGGGTGGATATAAAGATAAATTCCATGTGATTCAAAAAACACTTCATCGTGAGATTTTTACTAAACAATTTTATAAAATCGCAATACGTGTTTCGCCATGAAATGGCTTTTTCGAGCATATCTTTACTAACTATATTCTACATATTGAATGCTTGATATATCTTATTTCACAATTTGAAGTACCTACATTTCAAGTACCTGATTTCAACCTATGTTTGTGATGAATTAAGTTACCTGAGTTTATGTCCCAGTTACCACATTTGAAAAAATATTTATTAACGGGGAGTTATTCAATTCTAATTGATCATTCAGTATAATACCCGTATTCCTGAATCTATTGATTTCTAAACATTCTGTAAGATTTGAGTTTCGAACTCTTCTCTTCTGTATGTAACACATCGTCCTTCCTTCATGTCCTTCTGCTAAAAGGTGGTTCGTAAATGTGAGATTGGTCTTCCTACTTACAAAACTACTTCTATTTTCTTTGATTCTTTGGGAAAATATTCTCCCTGTTTGGCCCATATACAGTTTTGAGCAAGCGCCACAATCAGCTTATATTACCAAAAAACTATAAAAGCAAGCCACGGACCTGGTCTACCCAAATTCAAGATGGGATGACGTCAGTTATCTCACCATTGTCTTATTTGCGTGAACCAACCAAAAATATTGCCAATTTTTTGAAGAGAGAATGCGTAAAGGTAGGTAGGTTACAAAACGAATGATATTCTGAGTAAATATATTAAAATCAATAAAGACTTCGGTGTCGGATAGATCAGGAGTATATAAGCTGACTTGTGGCTCTTGCCCAAAATTGTATATCGGCCAAACAGGGAGAATATTTTCCCGTAGAATTGAAGAGCATATACGTTGTTTTGCAAATAGAGAAATCAATTCCACATTTGCAAATCACCTTTTAGCAGGAGATGAGTTCTATCGTGAATGTGTTACATTTAGATCAGGAGAGTTTAAAACTGAATCTTCTAGAATATCAATACATTCTATTGTGTATTTTGTTTCAAATCTGTGTACTAAGTGTAAAATGCAAAAATTTTCAATTCATCCAGGAGTATTGATAGTATGTTGTTTCGTTTTTGAATGGATCAGTTTTAATCCCCTCCTGAAAAGTGGACATTTTTTACTTATGTGCTTATTCCCTCTATACGCAGAATTATCGGTGTAGTATCGCGATCGCTCCAGTGTACACTTGATTAGTTGCTTTCAATATGTATGCACGATTATGAGTGATCGGTGTCAAATCAGGATCGGGTTGCTTATCGAATCACCTGTTGGATGTCTTATCGTATCGCTACAGTGGAAACCACGAGTCTTCATGTACATCTGGACGACCCATCAATTTCCATAATGGGGGACATTAAAGTAGTATCATTAAATTATTTCCTTGTGTTCGTTATTCTGTTATCTTGTTATCGTATTCTAATTGGTTTTAAGTTCCCCTTTCAGTAATCCAAAAACGATACGAACGCTCATTATGACATACACACGTAAATAGCTCGCTGAACTTTGCAGCTATTTGGAAAACTTATTTTATATCAAATATGTGCTTGAAACACTCAAATAAAGTTCATAGATTACGCCAACAAAAATACTTACCAAATAACCGTCATTACGTGTATCGAGAAATGAACCCAATCAGTCTTGCTAAAAAAAGAGGTATTACTGACATCAAAGTACCCTTCAAAATTCTGAATGAATTGTTCGATACCACTTCAATATTACATTTCACAATATCCTACCCGATATTACCAACTGTTGATTTTGTATTTGGCAAATACAAATCACTTCATGAATTTCCCTCTGCATCGTTGTCTGAAGAGTAATGACTCTATTTCAAATATTATAAACATTGATATTTGTTTTAATTTCGTTACTACCTTTTTATTCAAATTAAACAAACATGTCTTCTCCCTACCTGATTCGGATGCGTAATTTGTTCCGTACTTTTACCATTGCATGCAATATTTATTTTCTTTCCTCAAAGTAGCTTTCCAATTATACGAGGGCTGTTAAAAACATAAGACGGCTGTTCAAACTTCGGGGGCTACGTATATTCAATAAGCAACTTTTTTTTCCTGTTGGTACACACTGATGAGAGGCATAAAAAATTAGTAGTGTTCTGCGAATTCAGCGATTTTTTTCTATCGACAAAGAATTGATAAAAAAATTTCCCACAAATTTTTGAAATGTTGACAGTGGCAAATGGTAAAAAAAGGGATCGGTGCAAGAACCCGCCAAAGGCCAAATTGTTCAAAAATCAGATTATTGAATGTTTTGGGCAATAAAATGCTGCTGCATCGTTTGTTGCAATAGCTTACTTCAAAAAGTCATTATAAAAAGATTTTGTAAACACAAAGTCGCCTTTTGCCCAAAACGAAATGGTTATTCGAAGCCACGTTTGGGTATGTTGGAAGCAAGAATGTGTCATGTACTTCACATAGCTGGTTTTTCCTTCAAACAAAACCTTAACCTAACCTTAAAAATTTGCGAGTGATTGGAGCAATGGTGCATTCGTGTGTATCAATTATTTCATTTCAAAATATGAGTACTCAGTATGAAGAAAGTGGGGAAGATCCCTTTCATTAATCAGATGATAGTGATCAAGATCCTGATTATGTAGAAAAGCCGGGAAATAGTGGAAAATCAAAATATAGACCAATATTACATATTGCCGCTGATGATATTATACCAAGTAGTGATGAACAATGTATGATTTTATGATTGTATTTTGAGCAATATCTACTTATTTTATAATAATATTTCAGGCAATAATTTGACAGGAGAAACGTCGCTGAACAAAGATGTAAAAAGCGCAAAAAAACTCCATCAAATTGAAAGAGAAACCAAAGAAAACTGAATAAGAATACGGGAAAAGAATACGTTTCAAGTGCAGGAAGAGTGGTTACAGCAAAAATGCAGGGACCCAGGTGCGAGTACCATAAAATTTGTTATGATAAATTCACAGAGTTGGAAAGAGATACAATTTTCAATCAGTATTATCAAATTGCTGACAAACATGTCCATGATAGCTACTTAGGGTCTTTGATTGTTGCAAAACAGGTGAAACAAAGGTATCAAGAATCGGATGGTCTTAGAAAACAATATTCATACTACTATTACATCAAAGTTGGAACAAGAGAAGTCGTTTGTTGTACCGCTTTCTGTATTTTACACGCCATAGTCAGATCACACGTCATGAGAATATCACAAGTTTATGCTTCGGGGTGTTTTTTGGCACCCACCACAATCGACGAAGAAGCTTTCCAACGAGAGATTCACATTATTCAAGAGGTATTAATACGAAGAAAACTTATCTTTTCGCCGTACTGAATGTCAGAAAAATGCATGAACTTTACCTCCAGAAGTATGAACCAGAAAGCTACAGACTCCTCAAAGGCAATCAGAAAATAAAATCTAAAGTGTCATAAGACTTCTACTATAGATATTTAACAGAAAACTTGAATATTTCTTTCGGATATCCACGTAGTGATATGTGTTCTACATGTGACTCTTTCAAAATACGAATAGATTATACCGACAACCCAGAAAAGAAGCAGTCCATGATTCAACATAAGGAGCTACATTTACGGAAAGCACAAGCGTTCTACGATAACCTGAAAGCTGAAACTGAATTAGCAAAGACGAATGAAACAGTGGATGTTATTTGCTTTGATTATTAGCAGAATATACCGTTTCCTGTACTGACTACTGGACAAATTTTTACTCTCGACAAATTTCGGTGTTCAATCAGTGCTTTCATTCCTGCTCTGACAATAAGTCTGTCAACTATATGTTCAATGAAACACTGACCAAAAAATGTTGCATTGAGACAGTCTTATTCTTTCATCATATCATTGAGGAATATGTTGATGAAAATGTTACCGCTTTATATATTTTCACCGATAACTGCGCTGGCCAAAATAAAAATGCTGTTATGTTACATTTTTTTGATGACCTTAGTTGGTAGCGGTAGATTTCTCAAGATAATCCATCACTTACACGAACATAGTTTATTACCGTGTGATCCAAATTTCGGTAAAATAGGACAAAGAAAGCGTAAAAAAGAGCTCTTGTATGTTCCTGAAGAATGGTATGATTTAGTAGAGAACTGCGGTGAAAATTTTATTGTCGCGAGAGTTTCTCAAAGTATGATATTCGACTTTAAATCTTACTCACAGCCACACTTTGAGAAGTCAGCAGTTGTTAACAAGACGCCATTTATACTTTCCAAATGCAGGGTATTGTTGTACGATGCTAAAAATCCTCAACAAGTGTCTGTTGGATGCAACCATTCCACTGAATATTTGATGCCATATGTTTTATTGAAAGTTGAAGGTACTATTCCCGATTTAGAGAAGGTACCCCGAGCATACCATGAGAAGTTACCTCTGAAGAATAAAAAATATGACAGCATCATCCCATTGGTTAGAAAGAACGTCCCAGCTATACACTTACCATTTTATGACAGCATCAAATGAGAGGAAGATCAGGAAAGCGATTCCGAGTAGCCAGTAACTTCACACTGAAGTTTTGTTTCACTTCAAATATATAAGAGATTATATTAATATCTTTAATAGTTTTATTTGAGCATTAATGTATTTTTTTTGTTTCGTGTCCTATTTTTCTACCATTTTGGTAACAAAAAGGTGCTATGTGAGTACTTCCGACGAATTTATAAAAAAACTAAAGTGAATTTTGAGTTGAAAACAAACACTATGGATCACAAGTTCATTCATGGTATCATAACAGTCTTCAGTTTCCATTAAAAATCATGCTAACACCTCCTCGACGTTATTCTCACTTCTCTCGAAATTATCTAATGAGAACATAGCAGGTTCTTGCACCGAGCACTTCAATTGTAGTCTGAGTCACGAAAATGTTAACAAGTGGTACAAGTTCTTCACAATAAAATCGAGAAGATGTAAATGACGACGCTCGCCCTGGAAGCCCCAGCACATCAACAGCCGATTAAAAGGAGAAAATGAATCATCGAATCACTATTAGCGAAGTTGCCGAAGATGTCGGCATATCGGTTGGCTCATGCCATGCAATTTTTTTGAAAATTTTGAGCATGAAGCGTGTGACGGCGAAGTTGGTTCCAAAATTGCTGTATTTTGAATCAAAAACCGTCGCATGAGCATCGCTCAGGTATTGTTGAACGACTTCAACGACGATCCAGATTCGAATTGATGGATGCAGCTGTTATCATGAGTTAGGAAGTCATCATGTGAAATGAGAATTGAAAATTTCTATGTTTTTACCACTTCCTTTTGTAACTAACGTTACTGCAGTTTCGTCCAATAAGGACATTTTCAAACTTATACAATCAACTAAGAATTACTGACTACATTATCCCTTATGTAACAGCACTGTAGTTGATAATAGAGGTACTTAGCTCAATTGAGTACCTGAATTTTGTTCACTTGTGACAATGTGGATGCGCTAGATCAATTTGATTATTGATCATTGATCAAATTGATCTACTTTACTCACCGAAGTTTTCAAACCATTCCTTGGGATGCAACCACAAGTTTTCGAATCTGAAAGACACGAAAATTTTGCTCTATACAAGGAAGGGTTGAAAACTCAATAGTTTGGAATCTTCGGAACCTCATAAGCATAAAAATTGCAGGTGCAGTTGAATGATCAAACCGGTTTACTCACCGGTTTTCAAATTAGCGGATCCCCTAGTAAACAAAATTCAGGTACTCAAATAAGTGATATAAAACATAGAAAGTTTCAATTCTCATTTTTTATTATCCGGATTTGCCTGAAAAGGCCATAACTGGTTACAAGTCATGGGTATATGGTTATGACATGAGAACATAGTCCAATCGTCCCAATGGAAGAGCTCACGAGAACCAAGACCGAAAAAAGCACGCCAAGTTTGCTGAAAGGTCAACGTTTTGGTGACTGTTTCCTCTAATTACCGTGGTGTACTGCAGTAGGAGTTCTTGTCAAATGATTGTACGGTCCACTGAGAAATCTCAAAAACGTTCAAAAAAGTGCATATCAGAACTGCTTTGAAGATTGGAAAAAACAATGCTGGCACAAGTTTATTATATCTGAGGGAAACCACTTTGGAGATGACAAAACAGAAATCGCTGAGTAAATGAATATCTTTTGGGAAAAATGGAAATTCACCAAATTTTTTTAATGGAGAACATAAATGTGAATTCAGCTTTTGGGTTTTTTCGTCAATTTTGGTTATTGCGATAATGTAGGTCGGTCGTTAGCCAGGAGGTTGGACGTGGGTGCTTTGTTCACTCACTCGAATTGACTGTCATGTTGGTCGGTGGTTTGAACCCTAGTCTGAACGATCGATTTTCACTTGCTATCGTCCAACCCGTGTTAGGAATCGCACGTTAAAAGGTAAGACTTTGTTAATCCTTAAATCGCACAAGTTTCGACTTCTGAGGGATGTCGCTCGTAGGGGCGCGACAACTGGTTACCGGAAAAACAGACTTCAAACAGATTTTTTTTTCAAACAGAAACAGATTTGTGAGTTGGCGCATTGTCTTCGTGAAACAACACATTTTTCTTAGCCAAATGCGACCATTTTTGCTTGATTTTTTCACTCAAACGTTGCAATCAGTGCGTATAATACTTGCTGTTGATAGTTTCACCTTTTTTAAGACAAGCAGTGTAAATTATTCCACGCGCATCCTAGAAAACCGATGTCATGACCTGGCCTGCAGATGAAATGGCCTTCGCTATATAGATTGTGTACTTTCTAAATCGTTGACAAAGTACTATTAGCCAGACTCATTCGTCTGGAGAAAAAAATGAAACTTGTACCGCAGGAACAGTTTGGATCCAGGCAGAGTCGTAATACAACCTCAAAACTGGTCCGACTGGTCCACGGAATAAAGGAGGCCTTTCACCATAAGGAGAATACATTCATCGTTCTGTTGGATATACAAAAAGGCTTCGACACCGTTCGAATAGAGGGATTTATCGCGAAAATTTGAAAGGCATGCCCTTGTACATCATAGGAATCTTAGACTCTTATCTGGTCAATTGGAAATGTAGGGTTAGTATTCACCAAGCTATTTCTACGGATATTTCAAAGAAAGCAAGGGTGTGGTCTCGTCTATCCCCACACTTTTATTCTCTCTATATATATATATACGATTCCCCCATGTTCGCGAAAACGAATGTAGGCATGGATGCAGATGATACTTCCGTATATGACCATTCATTTTGAAGCAAAGAAGCAACACGCCAAATTCAGAAACATCTAGACCCGTTATTCGTAGCTTGAAAAGAGAGGAATAAGATAGGACCAATTCCGACAAAGACTGAACTTGTTAATTCCATGAAGAAATTCACCGATGTGAAGATCTTCAAGAAATTGATAATTCAAGGAAATTGCGTGGAAGAACAGAGAAGTTCATCCTGGATGAACGCTTGAATTTTTTCCGAAGACAAAACAATAGCACTACAGGAAAATCCTTAAGGCGCTCTTAGAGCGGTACCTGTGCAGAAGTAGCGATTCATATTGGATTTGAATCGCTGGAAATTAAATCAATTTGGAAAAACGCTCTTAGGAAGTTTATTTCACATAAACACCGTTCTCCAAATGGAAGACTTGTTATACTGTGAAGTTCGAAGTGTACTGAGTTGAACCTCAAAATGATGAGCAGCCAAAGTCCCTCGCGTATTTCTGATATATACCGCTCTTGATGGAATCAAATGTGCACTTGAACACTTTAGGTGAAAGTATCTATAGAAGAGAGAAAAATTTCCAATCCTTCTTCAATGTTCCAGTCTATCAAGATTGCACGCGATGTTCGCGTCTCCACTCAGACGGATGGCTCTTCTTTGGATGGAATCCAGCAACTTCAGGGTATATTTGGGGGCAGAGCATGAGAACAATTAATACTCTAAAGAAGGTCTGATCCGAGGTTTATACAGCATCAAAAGTTGTTGAGGTGTGTACAGTTTTCTGGTTCGGAACATTGTTCTGAGCTTTTGAAAAACAGCCTTTGCAATTTCAGCGACATGATTGTGCCAAGACCCCCAACAAACTTTTCGAAGCAAAAAGCGGAATCGTCCAACCTGACATTATATCCGGTTCGAAGACATTTGTCTTTTTGGAGAAAACTGATGCCTGGGTTTTTGTGGCATTGAATTGAACCTGGTTACTTTTACCCCTATTCGAAATCACTTTCAGATCCTCTTTAAGATATGCAACCTCCTGCTGCCGGTGAAGATATCCTGGAATCCAAATGGAATAACGGGACAAGTGTGCTACCGTCAGCAAAGCAATATATTGGAATCTCGGTTTTTTTCAGAAAGTCGTTGATATACAGTAAAAAGAGGGTTGAAGACAATACGGATCCTTGGGAAACACCAGTGTTGATGGAGAAAGTATTCGAGATATATCGACGGCTACTTGCAGGAAACGTTCTTTCAGGAAGCTGGAAAGCCATACACAAAAATGATCCGACAATTCATAGCACCGAAGTTTGGCCAGCGAACCCTCATGCCACACACGGTCTAAGGCTTCAGAAAAATCAGCCGCAACAGCTTTTGATCCTCCATGTTTCTTGATTGGGTTTTTTCAAATATGGGTGACAAACGATAGAAGGCCGTCTGATGATCTTTGTTTCCGAAAGCCATATTGATGATCGCTCAAGATTTTGAAGCCGTCCAAATATTTGAGGATATGGTGCTTTAGGACATTCTCCATGATTTTTGATGTCATTGATAGCACAGCGACTGGCTATAGTTATTTGAAAGATTTTTCTTGTCTTTTTTGGGAATAAACTGAACGCGAGCAATCTTTCAACAGAAAGGAATAACTCCTTTTTTCATAAGACAGGTTGGAAAGTCTGCAAAATACTGGTACGAGTTCATTTGCGCACTTTTTAAGTACGATGACGGGCACTCAAGGCCAGACGCCTTGTTAATATTGAGGTGTTTCAAAATTCGCCTGACAAGACGCTGACGCCTGACGCCTGACAAGTAATTTTCGGCATTGTGGATTCCAATTTGGGAATAGTGGGTGGTGCCTTTCCCAGAAAATCGACTATGCAGTGAGACGCAAATTATTCAGCAACGATTTGCTTTTTTCATGGCTGCTGTTGCCATTGATCTATCCGCTCGTGTTAGTGGTGGACAAACCTAGTTCGGTTTTCGACACTGGGATTGTAGAGCCACTGCCGGAAGGCAAGATTTTTAGTGGCGACAGTTTGCTCGCAATTTTTGTTGAACCAAGGTTCCCGTTCGAAGGTTGTAGCATTGAGAAAGGAATATATGGATCCATGGATGATAGAATAACTTCCGTGACTTTAGATGCACAGATTGATGGATCTTTAGAGCTGAAACAAACATCCAGCTGGAGGAAATTTCAGAAATGAACATGAAAATCTTACTATTCAGCTGATCTGCAATGCCAAACTTTGCGCGGCTTAGATTGTGCCCCAACATTCATCGGTAATTCACTCAACACTGAAATGATTTTGTGGTCTGATCATCCCAATGGAGACCTTACGGTGACTGTGTTAATTTCTGAATTAGTTGTTAGGGATAGATCCAGATGACTAGTTTATTCTCCATCACATTCAAGTTTGGCAATTCAGAGAGCGGGAGCGGCGATTAAGGGAAACCACCCTCTCATCGCACGAAATTCCAAACTGAGTGTTGACAACAAGCTACTGATATACAAACGAGTTATCAGACCAGTCATTTTGTATGATTGTTCAGTATTCTATAGCCTCAAGAGGACTCCATTGAGGAGACTCGAGACGATGCAGAATAGCGTGACCAATTGCGATACGCTATGTCTAACCCCTGCGAGACAGCGGAAGTCGAGCAGATTACGGACCTCATCCGACGGCTTGCTTAAAAACACTTCAACTGGTTTTATTCGAAAAGACCACTAACTAGTACAAACACAGCAGTTCGAGCATATCATAATCAGCCCCGCCAACATGGCGGGATGATTTTTGAAGCACTCTTCCGTTTGTAAGTTCATAAAAGAAGTGGCATAGAAAAGTTAGTATAGACAATCTGTGTTGGTTTTATCATGAACTTCTTTCAGGAGTATCCAGCCAAATACGACAACGACAGTTACATTTCCATGAGAGCGACCTGAATATTAAATTCTTGTAAGGCATAAGCCTTGTCGGCAGGAGACATAGGACTCAGTCGTTTTTTTTCATGAAGTCTGCATTTGGGGGTGAGCATCAACCCGCTAACACCGCAGGGGGCGTTTCTTAATGCCTCCCCACTGCCTTGAAATGAAGATGTGTACATAGTACATTTCAATCAAAAGAATTGTGATTCGAACATGACTATGAAATTTATCAACAAAGAGTAATTTTTTGTGAAAGATATAATAATTATCAGGCGACTTTTCTGATGAAAATATCCATGAAGATCGACAAAAGCTGTAAAATGTAGTTCAAGTCATCTCCTGTTGATGCTAAGTTGTTTAGTGAAGTGCGTGACCTGATGTGACAAAAGTGTTTTCGATAGATAAATAACCACACATAAAACCATGGAAAAATTACTTGCGAAAGTGATATATGAAATGGGCAATGATAAATGAAGTTTTAAGCGGCGCTATGACGAAAGTACTCACATAATAATAAAAAAACGCCAGAAATTGTAGTGATTACAGATAGATTATCCTAATCAGTACACAGAAAAACATTGTGAAAAATCGCTGGAAGTTATCACAATATATTGGAGATATTTCTAGTGCTCAATAAAAATCGACAAAATTTGTAAGATATAGATCTGTTGACACTAACTCAGTTTGTGAAATGCGTAATGGGATGTGAGGAAAGTGTTTGCGATAGATAAATGTAACAAATCCTATCAAGACCCCACAATAATCCATGAAAAATAAATAGTGAGAGTGAAACATTGAATGACCGATGAGTTTTTGGCAAAGAAAAGAGAAGAGTAGAAGAACCTGGCGCCATGACGAAAGTACAGAATCTGATTCAGATAATATGAAAGCAAATGTGAATGAAACCCTGAAAGGAGAGATAGCACAAAAATTATGGTCACGATAACGAACTGAGAAAGAGATGCCAGAAATCATAGTTACTGAAGTGAAATTATCCTAATCAGTACAAAAGCATAACTTTAAAAAAGGGAAAATGTTTCGAGCAGACAGATAAGTCGAAAATGGCATTGTTGTAATGTGCCATTAATTGGAAGAAAAAGTCTTCAAGGAAATCGAAAAGTCCACTCAGACTTCAAAGATCCGAAAACCACTTATCAAAGGTATATAAAGCTTGAATTATAGAATGAAAAATGAGTTAAACCCAAATGGTGAACAGAAAAATATTAGAGACAACCTTGACAGTGAGGCATACCTACTTGATTCTACTTTTTACGATAATCCTGGTTAGAGCAATAAAAAAGCAGATGAGGTGAGAACCCGAATGACGAATACTGTTGAATGGCAAAAAAATACTGGAAGTATGATAACTGAGACAACTATATATCAAAACCCTGGAAGTATGTTCTGTTTGGAACCTTTGGTGTAGCAATTAATATTACTGGAGTTTTTTTCCAACACCAAACCGTTATTTTAACACTTCGACACGTGTTTCCATCACCAAGTGATCATCATCATCTTCAGGAGGAAAATTGAAACTGCTTAAATCTTCTGTTTTAATCTTTGTCTTGAAGATGATCACTTGGTGATCGGAATACGTGTCGAGGTGTTAAAAATAACGGTTTGGTGTTGGGAAAAAATTCCAAAAATATTCATCATGATCAGTAGCAAGACGAGGATAATAATGAAAATGAAGACAGATAAAAAATGGGCCATGAATAATAATCAAAGTGCAAGTTCTGAAGTATTTGGACAGCTTGATATTGGAAGATGAAATAGTAGAAGAGATAAAGAATTCAAACCCGAGACGTAAGTTATTCAATTGTATTGATATGGAACATTTTATTTGAAATAAGTGTTGAAGTTAAGCGGCTGTCACTCCTGTACGACCTAACTAACAACTCAAGACCCCTATTACGAAGAGGAGGAACGCTCCCAAACGCCTTCTTCCGGAAAGGTCGTCGACCTAATCGGAGGTCAAAGTAACGTAAATTGTTAGTTGGTGAACAACCTTGAGAAGTCAAAAATTGGACAAGCTACGAATCAACAAGGTCTCATTTCTGAATGTGCGATTTCTAGCACGGGTTGAATGATACACAGTGGACATTGATCGTCCCAAAGTTGAGATTGAACCAAAGTGAGTACAACTCACGATTCTTCCCAATCGTCCGGCTATCATGTAAAGTTCAGGTTCTTGAGAAAGTAGTCACGCCAATAGTCATGTAACAGAGGGGCAAAAGGAAGAATGATCACTGATATGATTCAGAAGAATAGAAACTAAAACTGAAGAAAAAGAGGAGAAAGCCAACAACATATGTTTGGTCACATTAAATATGGAAGATGAGAAGACAATTAGGTAAGTGCCCACGGCAATAACAGTCAGGAAAGGATTGGATGAACATGTCACGATGTGCATTCGGGCAAACAAGGTCAGGAAAATTAAGGGTAGAACTTATGGAGTTGAATGAATTTGAAAAAAAATTTGAACGAGTTATTCCAATATACTCATCACAATACTCATAAAAAAACTATTCTGAGAACAGCAGGAGCCAATAAATTACTTGAATAAAAAGTGATTCTGTCTCATATCTTTAGATATGAGAAGTGTCATACTGAATGGAGAGGTGAATTTGGAGATTCATAGAAATCCACATATGATGAAGAAAAATGGAAAATAATAATGAGAACAACATCCACGCAACTCAACTTCCAAATCTCATTTTATCATTCTTCCGGGAAAAAGTATACTATCAAGTTCACTTGGTATAATTTTTCTGAAGACTCATTATATTTGCACCACAACTCCAAATTGTTTTAAAAGCATTTCCCACAAATTATTTAGGCAAATGTTGGAAAATAAGTGCCGTGCTTCGCTAACGATTTTCATTATGTGTCGCGACTGTGTGGAAACATCATGAAAACCATTTTTAGCCGTTTCAAATTCAGAGAAAGGTCGATTCAATATTTGGCTGTTTTTGGAAGTGAGTATGCATTTATAAGTTAGTCATGAAATTTTCTCGTGAACAACAATACATCGAGGTGATTCAATACAATAAACAAGAAAGAAATGGGAAATTGTTGTATGCATTCAATTCTGTGAGAATGAAATGAAATGGATACTTATAGAAAAATGCTGTTCATATTGTTTTCTAGAGATTAAAGATCTATTCTGATTAGGAAACGAAACTTTTTCTAGAATACACATTCATATATTGTTCAAATAAAACTATGAAGAATTCAAAAATAAAATACCATACAACCACACAGGGTGTTTCATTCGGAAATCAAAAGTTGATTTCATTCCAGAAAAAACCCCGCATCTCATCAAAGAGTTTCTCTTTGTGAGCATATTCAATATTTTCAATTTCGTATAATTAGCTGAAGAAATAGAGAAAAAAAGTGAGGTGTACCAGATATTTCTAGTGCTCAATAAAAATCGACAAAATTTGTAAGATACAGATCTGTTGATACTAACTCAGTTTGTGAAATGTGTAATGTGATGTGAGGAAAGTGTTTGCGATAGATAAATGTAACAAATCCTGTCAAGACCCCACAAAAATCCATGAAAAATAAATAGTGAGAGTGAAACATTGTTCCATGGGTTACAAAAAAGATATTTTCTGCCTTTATTAAATGTGTGTAGGATTTTGAGATTATCTTTACTTATCTTGTATTTTGATTGTTTCAGATGTTCATACATTGTAGATTTTTTGTTCAAACTGACGTGTTGACGTAGCCTTATGTCAAAATTTCTACCAGTTTGGCCTATATATACTGCAGATCATTCACCACATTCTATTCTAGTATGTGGTGTACTAGTACTGTGCAGGATTGACTACAGTAATTTCATTTGCAACAAGAACTCTCATGTATTTCGGAAATTCTTTGGGTCATCACACATTTGTGGAATACGTAGGTACAGTTACTATCGTTCTTGCTTCAGGTCGTAACATATAGTTCTGGACTCCATACAATATCTAAGTTGGTGGCAAGTGAAATTTTTCCATTAAAACCTAGTGTTCCTATGGCTGGGTTACAATTAAATATAGGTATGAATAACATTACGTAGTGTCATCGACGAGATGAGAAGATTTAACTCAATCGTGACATGAAGTCTTGAGTTTTTGAATGGACTGTGTGCTTTATCTTGTTATGTTATCTAGATTGGTGCTGAAAAGGCAATAAGGTAAGTGTTTCATTCCAAAACATCGGATGTGCGTCATTAAGGATGACACTGTTCCATGAAAAAAATTACTTCTTTTCATATACTACATTGTGTAGCAATTTTGTGATAGATATCTCATTCAATTCCATATAATGAATGTTTTGAGTACAAACTCAATAGAAAACAGTGTTTTTTGTATAATTCAATGTTCATATGAAAGCAGTTTCTAAATGAAATTCTCTTCCATGTAATTCACTGATTATATGGAAGAAGTTGTTTATAGATGGTTTTTTCTAGTTTGTTTCTGAAAGTTATTTCTTTGCTTGGTCTACACTTTGTTAGGTATTTACTTCAAAATCAATTTTTTTTTATCTTTCTTTCGAAGATTCACATATTTTTTTGCATAAAGATAGAGAAGTAGAAAGCCAAAACCTTCCTTTCCATAAGAGTAATATATCCTGATATACAGTGTGACCCATTTTTAATGGAAACACCCCCCTAAAATTTGAAGTTGTAAATCGATTTTAATAATTTTTGTTTATGTCAAGTACTAAAAGGTCTACCTTGAGACGAAATTTGAAATGTTTATTGAAGTTTCAGGGCATACTACGATATTTTATCTTAGTCGAAAATCGGCATTTTTTATTAGCGATTTTTTTATTGAAAAAATCACTACGCCACTGGATTCATAGTGCCTCTAAATAGGTGTGACCAAAATTTCATTAAAAAATATTCATTATTAACAAAGTTATGACAACTCAAAA
>NW_019292290.1:0-29839 GCF_000500325.1 Leptinotarsa decemlineata | reverse complement strand
ATTTCGATATTATTGTAGGGTCCCTCATCTTGTGTAAAGAATTCGTCCTTCAGTTGGAAATAACAGTTTCATACACAGCAACAGTAATTCCATAATTACTTCTATAGGTATATTTATTCTCTCTTTCAGGTTCCCGTCTTCGGATAGCTTTCTCTGTTGGTCTAATGGCTTTCCACGTCGAAGCTAATTAATTGATCTTTGTGTGTGACTTCAATTGACCCTAGTAGTTTGACGAAATTCCTTAAATGCTTCATAAAATACGATGGTTTTCCTTGCAAGGGTTGTATTATGGGAAGTGAAAATGAGTAGCAGAATCTCTGGAGCTGATGATCGGTCTAAACGGAACGTCCTCCTTGTGGATTTTGGGTAATCCATACAAGTGAGGGGGCTTACTATGGTACGGTGTTAGCGATGATCTTTCCTTGTCCGAAAAATAGACTTGGTGTTATTTCAAAATCTGGTACAACTTCTTTACAATTGATGCAGTAGGGTCCCGTACGATCTTTGTGTATCGTCCCTTCTGAAGAACCTCTTTGATCTTCTGTTCGTAGAGAACAGTATCCATCACCACAGTAGCGTTTCCTTCATCTGCAGGTAGAATCTTGATTGTCTTGTCTCTACGTAGGCCTTTCAGAGCTCTACGTTCTTCATTGCTGATGTTAGATGTTGGAACTGGTTATCGATCCAGCTGTTCTCTAATTTTCCATCTGAATTATTCTGCCTTGGTCTGGTCAATAAGGGAACTGGTGGATTCCACTGCCGTAATTATCTCCAAAGTGGACACAGATCTTGGCACAATGGCGATATCTAGGCATTTCCACAACAAGGATTCCTCTATTCCCGAGAGCGAGCGGGCGGGAACTTCTCACTCACTTCCCCCACTTTCTGTTGTGAGTATTCTCCATGTCTTGGCGGATCTTCAAAATACGTGCTTTCAATTTCGGCAAAGATTGGTCCATGATAATCTTCCAATGTCTCTCTTCTTATTTCTTCAAAACGTTCTGTGGCATCCTAAACGGAACGTAATCCTCTTGAAGATTATCACTTGCTGATTGAAACACCTGTTGAGGTGTTGATAATAACGGTGTTGGGACTAAACTCCGGTAACATTCACGACTATTGGGATTTATATTTTCATTAAAACTTTCAGTTTACCTTTTCAACTTAATCTTCCACTAATGTGAACTGGGTCCATAACCTGATGAGTTGATTAATTGAAAATAAATATGTGAATCTCTGAGAAATAAATTCAACTATATTGACACTGACAAGTCAATGCTTTCCCGCCTACCTTATGCAAGCATATCTATCAGGTTCTTCATGATTCAGATATAGTTGATTCCCGAACCATTTTTGGTTTTTATTGGAGATGATTTTCTCAATTGAGTTGACTGGAATATGGTTGTCAAATGCTACCTGCTTTATTTTCTTGATATCTTCTTGAATAGCCTTCTCTGATGAAGGAATCATAAATGCTTTATGTATCATTGATCTGAATGCAGATAATTTATGTGATAATGGACTGAAAGGATCCCTGGGGATTGTATAGTCCATTATAGTTTTTCTATCTTATATTCTTAATAAATTTCTACAAAATCGGATGAGTCATCAATTGAACAAACAATATTTCAAGATTCATCATTTCAAAGTCCTTGTCTTCAATTATCAGAATATATTAGTTTAATAGAAAATGGCAGTGAAGGTTACTCAGCGCATATGACTCCCAGATGCAATAATCACCCACTTAATGCGAACAAAGAATGATGTTTGGAATACATCATGTTCTCTGATGAAGTATCATCTGAGCAATCCATAAAAAATCATTTTTCATTTCTCAACCCTGTATTCTGGACATAGCAAGGCTACATGCTGAAAAGGCCTCTGATACATTTGTTACTCATCCTACTTCAAAAATCAATGACACACTCCAAATACAAGGTTTATTATCACAACGTAAACACTTGATTAAAACAATTATTCATCATCTGATAAAACAATAAAATCATGATTTGAAATTTTTATTGGCGGCGAAATCAGTGGAATCAGTTCATAATATCATTTCTTGAATCATTACACCTAATGAAAATTTTCGTAGTTTTCGACTAGAGATGTGCATTTTTGTGTTATAAAGTCTCCACAAATTTAGACGTTACTTTGAAGTTTCTGAGTTGATTAGTCTTCACCATCTCATTTCGTATTTTGAAATAATCGTGTACTACCTCATTCATTGCCATAACACTTATTGTGGATATATTGGTCAAACGTCGAGGTTTTTCTAGCATTGTGTTTCTTGACATACAGTGTTATTCTTTAATGTCCCCCTTTCATATTTTGAACGGATCAACTCAAAAATTGAAATTTTGGATAATGAAATCAATGCATGAATACTTCATTTTGAAGTAAAATTGACAGATGAAACTTTCAAGATGGCGACAGGGCACCATCTGGAAAAAAAATTAAATAGAACACATTTCATTTTGAAGTTCCTGACGAATACTTCACAACCCTAGAAAATTAAGTCAATATCTTTACCTACTACAAAATGGCGGAACATTTAATAATTTCCTGAAGACAAACACATTAATATCGATATTTCTAGAAATATTCCTTTTTATCTGTATATTCATATCGAATTCATTAGGATTCGCTTCGAAGAATTCAGTGATGAGAGGGTCAACATTAGTTTTCAGCATATTGAAATACAGTTCCCTGTTAAATTTCGAACAATAAATAGAGGTCCTACAATAGGGTTTTTCAATATTCCTGTCCAAACGTTATTTTTTTTTAGATATTGGGTATGTGGAAACGTGAGGGTTGGTGTCACTCCAATAACGGCAATTTTGTCTGTGGAGATTGCCGTTTGAAAAAAATGTACATTCGTCACTTAAACAAATATTGTGGAGATTGGTAGGATGCCTTGCAATGGTTTTCGTCATTATTTCGCAGAATTGATCTTCAGTCAGTACGTGTACCATTTTAATTTTGTATGGATGATACCTATTCCTCTTCAAAAGTCTCCACACAATACAAGGCAGTAGAAGAAGACACCTCACAAACATTCACAACGGAATAAGTAGACTGTTCAGGATTTACTACCATCCCACCAAATATTTGCAATTGCTGTTCTTCCGTAATGGACGGATGACCTGAGGGCTTTTTGTTGTGTAAACTACTGGTAGTTGTGAATTTGGATACAAGTTCTATATAAGAATATTCGAAAAACGTTCACTGAAAATCCTTTCGATCTCGTGAAAGTTGCGCGTCGCACCGTAAATAAAAATTGCTTCAATTTTTTCTTCCAATGGACGCGAATTGACCATTTCAGAGATTGTTGACCTGTTGTTCTATTAGTAAAACCGAAAACTAAATGAGACTATATTCCAATTGAATAGTGATGTTCATTGTTGTACTAACATTTTCTGTCGTTTTTATAAACAAACACTCACTTAACAACCTTATCAGGTTGTTGGAACTGCCATATGGCAGAAAAAAAAAACATTTCTAGAAATATCGACAATACTGTTAAATGTTTCGCAATTTTGTTGTAGGTGAAGATATTGACTTCATATTCTAGAGTTGTGAAGTATTCGTCAGGAGCTTCGAAATGTGTCACAAGGCCTCCCTTTCCATAATTTTTTCCCAGATGACGCTAAGCCGCCATCTTGAAAGTTTCATCTGTCAATTTCAACATTCCAAATTTCAATATTTTGAGTTGAATGTTCAAAAAATAAAAGGGGGCATTGAAGAAATACACTGTGAATATGGTAATAGATGGCATTCTGATTAATCTCCCAGTAACCATGTTTTCTGAGAAGGTCACGTGATAGAGGATAATTCACTGAAATTTTATTTGAACAAAATAGTTTCAAGAGAATGTTCCTGAAACTGACTTTCATTGCTGACTCTGTAACCTACCTTATCAGAAGGCCATTGAGATCTCAATGTTTTCACTGATATTGTTGAACATTTTCATAATTTTGATTATGAATTTGAATGTCTACCTTGATTTTGTTTCAGAATGAAAATTTACATTTTTCTGCATGAGTTGTATGATATTTTCCTTTCCTAATTTCATTTCATATTTCACTTTCAAATTTTAATTTCTCAATAACGTCGAGGTTGAGCATAAGTTAGTTGGAATCGGTATTATTGAATAACCTTTCACGGTCGAAGTCAAGATTAAAGATAATGAAACCGGGGCTGAAGTTTTTCAGGTCTACAGGCCAGAATTTTGAATCGAAACCTTTTCTGGTTTACCTGAAAATTAACCCAAGTCGAGACTGATAGAATCCTGTATATTTTTTAGAACATTTGTGAAGACATATTTTTTCCAAAGATCATTCGTTTTCAAAATACTTGCATTGAAGCTATTTTGTTCAATTTCAATATGGCAGCACTATTACATAATCAATGAAAAAATTTTCAATAAATTCATTTTTCAGAAAAAAATCGAAAATCGAAATTTTACACCAATTCACGTAGGTGCACTTTTTTATTTCTTCGAAATCAAATTGTTGACGCAAAAACCTTGAAAAGATTTTTTGAGCTGCACGTTCTTCATATTTCTTCCACTACAAAAAATGTCAAAGACACTATTCTGAGTGAATATTTATTGATTCCCAATGAAGTCATTTTTGAAATATACGACCAAGTTCACCAAAGAGATCAATACAAAAGTATGTCAACATACTTGCTGTGTTGGAACTAAATATCCCCAGAATTCACTGTTTGATGTAGTGTGTCATCAATTTAAGGGAAGTGTGTTTAGCAAAACTAAGGATCGATTTATTTCATTCAGATGCTGAAATATTTCTCAAGTAACAATAGAAAGAAAGAAGAAAGAAATGCTTTATTGACTACGATATGCACAATATACATGGGTAGTACGTCAATTTACAAAGAGTGTTGAAACATCCCGTGTAAGTAAAATTCCATAAGTCAGGTGGCTATGAACAAGAGAAAAGTAGGAAATCATGAGTATATCTGTGCTGACAGATCTTTTCAGTCTTCTCATGAGAAAGAGTTGACAAGCCAGCTTCTTCGAAAGAATATCAATATGATGGGACCATTTAAGTGACTGGTCTAAAGTAATACCTAATAGTGTGTTCAGCAAAACTCAGGATCGATTTATTTCATTCAAAAGCTGAAATATTTCTCAGGTAACAATACTTTGAAAGCAGACATTTTGTTGACAAATCGTTTTCACTATCAAAAATAATATTGAATATTTTTCGATTTTGTAACTAATAGTTCGGTAAATAAATTCTTCTCTTTTTTCGTTTCAGTTAATATGGGAATGTTTTCAGTAGGCAGCCACTCTGGATGGCCCTCAAGTTCACTGCCAATACTGACCAGTGAGAATTCCACAATCCACTTGACAACACAGGAAGGTTCATTACTAGTATCTATCACACCGTTAACGGTACCTTTCGGGTGCGCAGTGACGACGATTTTGATGAAGTTAGTGGGAAGAAAAACATTGTTGCTCTTTTTGCCAATTCCACTCACGGCATCTTGGTTATTCATTGCCATGGCTACCTCAAAAATCCATTTGTACATCGGAAGAGTTCTTGGGGGATTCACTGATGCC
This sequence comes from Leptinotarsa decemlineata, assembly GCF_000500325.1. Taxonomy (NCBI): domain Eukaryota; kingdom Metazoa; phylum Arthropoda; class Insecta; order Coleoptera; family Chrysomelidae; genus Leptinotarsa; species Leptinotarsa decemlineata. The sequence goes on along the minus strand of NW_019292290.1, from coordinate 24,249 downwards.
GCCATATTCAATGTCGGTCCTGCATATTTATCAGAAATAGCTGACCCTGAAGTTAGAGGATTTTTTGGTACTTCACAGACGGTATCATTTGGTCTTGGTATATCATTATTCAACGTATTTGTTACATTCATGTCATCGGAGGCGGTAGCATATCTGCTAGCAGCACTAACTCTCATCATGTATATCACAATACCATTAGTACCGGAAAGTCCATACTATTGCTTGTTGAAAGGAAATACTGAAGAGGCAGCGCTCAGTCTGAGAAAGCTGAGAAGCAAGCAAGACATTCAGGAAGACCTGGACCGAATATCCAAGAGTATATTGGAACACGGAGATGATAAAGGAAAAGTAACAGATATGTTGACAAAGAAGCATTTCAGGCGATGTCTTTGGACTATTTTAATTTTATCCTTCACTCAGCACTTATCCGGAAATTATGCAATTCAAGCATATTATGAAACAATATTTGAGAATAGCGAAACCATGTCTCCTCGAGTGGCAAATTGTGTTTATTACGTGGTGTTCTCCATTGCAAGCATAGTTTCACCACTTTTGGTAGACATTTCTGGCAGGAAACCACTTTTACTCCTCTCTACAGGGTTAACCGCATTGACTTTGTTCGCAATTGGAATTTTCATGTATTTCAAAAGTTCTTTGAATCTTGACACGCGTTTCGAATACGTACAGTTATTGCTGTTCCTTCTTCAGGCCATAGCATTCAGCGCTGGGCTTCATACAATACCTTGGTTGGTAGCAAGTGAGATTTTTCCATCCAACCTGGTGGGAACAGCACTTTCTATAGCTAATAGCATCTACAGTGTTTCAATGCCTGCAACTGTTTTCATGTTCGAAAAGACTTACTATTCAATTGGTGTTTATGTTCCCTTTTTTCTGTATGGGATTTTTTGCGTTATTGGAATGGTGTTGATTCCAATTTTCTTGGTTGAAACAAAGGGAAAATCTTTGGAAGAGATACAGAGAGAGATCAGACGAACGAAACCAAAGACAGAACAGAATCTCAACTTACAAGTGAATGATATGTTCAAAAAATCTCCATTAGATTATATACCATCCCACTAAGAATACTTAATCTACAATGTCATCAATTATATGGAAGTTAGGTTTGAATAAGTCATTCTAGTGGATATGAAGACGATATCCATGTGATGATGGTTCAATACGTGTGGAAGTTTCTGTTCATGGCCCTTTGATGTAACGTTTAACCCGAGTTTACACCGAATAAATGAAATTATTTGATTGAATTTTATATAGTTATATCCAGGCAATATATCATTTCATATTATTTAAAACAAGGTATTACACCAAACAAAAACAATTGTATTCGTTCCTTCTCCATTATATTTATGGGTAAAATTTTGGTACCAACAATTACAAAGCATTTTCATGAATTGAGAAATTCGTTTCTATGAACAAATTCCATTTATTTTTTTTTCCAAAAACTCTCGATGAATACCCAGTTTGTTTTATGATTTCGAAAGAGAATAGGGAATTCCTGAATTTCGATTGATTGGATTTGAGAAATAGAAATGTAATTTGACGAAATTTGTAATGTATATCATGAAATGAAAATAGAAATAGATGACAAAGATAATACTGGTAAGAAAACGATATTACAAGTATCAATTATTTCTAGGGATATATAGACATATTTAGTGGAAAACCATAGGCACGTGTTTCGGGCTTTTGGCTCATCATCAGTATGGTGTAGCCAAGTGTAAGGATGGGCAACACTTGGTTACCAGAAGAAAGAAATACAAATTCACGGAGCCACCAGAGGAGCCAGCCGCACATTTGTGATTTCAGTTATAGATCTTGTGTTTACAAAAAAAACTATAAAAATCACCACGGAGGCAGCTATAGCTACGTTATCGAGTGTCTTGATATAAATAATAAAGTTATTAATCAGACATAGCACTCAAGGAAGTGGCAAACCATTGACACGTTTTTCGGGCTTTTGGCCATCATCAGTGTGATGTAGCCAAGTGTGAGGATGAGCAACACTTGGTTACCAGAAGAAAGAAATACAAATGCACGGAGCCACCAGCAGGAGCCAGCCGCACATTTGTGATTTCAGTTATAGATCTTGTGTTTACAAAAAAAACTATAAAAATCACCACGGAGGCAGCTATAGCTACCTGCGTGACATCCGGCACCAGGAAATAATACAAATACGAAGGTTATCGAGCGTCTTGATATAGATTAAAGAGTGATTAATCAGACGTAGCACTCAAGAAAGTGGCAAACCATAGACACGTGTTTCGGGCTTTTGGCTCATCATCAGTATGGTGTAGGCAAGTGTTAGGATGGACAACACTTGGTTACCAGAAGAAAGAAATACAAATGCACGGAGCCACCTGCAGGAGCCAGCCGCACATTTGTGATTTCAGTTATAGATCTTGTGGTTACAAAAAAACTATTAAAATCATCACGAAGGCAGCTATACCTACCTGCGTGACATCCGGGTCCAGAAAATAATACAAATACGTACGTTATCGAGTGTCTTGATATAAATAATAAAGTTATTAATCAGACATGGCACTCAAGGAAGTGGCAAACCATTGACACGATTTTCGGGCTTTTGGCCATCATCAGTGTGGTGTAGCCAAGTGTGAGGATGAGCAACACTTGGTTACCAGAAGAAAGAAATACAAATGCACGGAGCCACCTGCAGGAGCCAGCCGCACATTTGTGTTTCAGTTATAGATCTTATGTAACGATCCTGTGTTATAACGAATGTTTGGAGTACAAACTGAATAGGTAAAAGTGTTTTGTGTAATTCAATGTTTGAATGAAAGTGAATGTTTTTTCCAGTATGTGTCTGAAAATGACTTTTACAGATTTTTATGTGGAGTTTTTCCAAAATTAATTGTTTTATACCTTCATCTGGAAGTTTTCCACATTTTGTTCAAATATGTATAAAGGAGTAGAAAGCTCAAACCTTCATGTCCTATCTAATTATCTCTCACTTACAATATAGAAAGCAATGGATTACTTGGAATAGAATTTGTCCACTTATCAATTCTGATTCTATTCAAGATGGATAGTAATTAACAATTTTCAACAACCCATTTTTTGACCGGTTTTTGGTTTTTTGTTTTCTATTTTTTGCGGTACTAATGAAATTGGCACCCGTTTGTCTGACCCCTTATAATCCGAAGGTTCAGAAAAGTTTGAAGGAGAAAATCCTTTATTTTGTCATCTCTTTTTTCTGTGTGATTAATGACTTGTTTGTTTTATGATAATTCATGATCACTTCAATTGAATGAATAAAAATACTTTTGTCCACTAGTTAATTTTATTTATACCATATTTAAGTAAAATTAACTAGTGGAAATTAGACAAAAGTGTTTGCATTCATTTCAATGAAGATTTCTCTTTTCGTCCATCTACTCTAAATATGTCAAATATTGTTTCAGTTTTATAGTCGCAAATAACTATACATCGGCTAACAACAATTGACATTTTCATTTCATTGAACACAATCTGAGCTTAGTTCACTCTGTAGAATCGATAGTATGTTTGTATTTCCTGTATCGATAAGAAAAGTGTATGTTAATAGCACATTGACACGAAGTAGGTTAAAGAAATAAAGTACACTAAACACGCACTTATGTAAGTGCCAGTAGCATTTCGCATCATTGTCTGGTCACAATGGTCAGGTCAAATACGTGATAGGACTTCATCGTATATGAAAACCGTATANTTTGCTGGAAAAGAGGATGACGTTATGAGTCGATCCGATCTAATGGCACATTGATAGAAACTTTATTACCTGAAAAATACGAATTGATGATGAAGGCCATGCATCTGAATTAGAGTTGTTATTAGTAAATTATATTTAGTGATCGAACTGGAATGGCTCTTTTTTTGAAGGTGATTGACAATGTTTCGTGACCTCATTACACATATCTCTGTGATTGTGGAAGAATACCAATTACTGCATGGAGACAAGCGAATATCATTCAACAGAAAACATACAATTTGATGGAAGTATGGTTAAAATAAACTACTGTCATAAAACTCATGCGATGGAGTATGTAGACGACCATTTCTTCAAAAAACACTTTATTGTGAGATTTTCACTAAACAGTTTTACAGAGATGCAAAACGTGTTTCGCCATGTAATGGCTTCTTCAGGCGTATCTTTACTACTAAAGACATGCCTGTGAGATTTTCACTGAACAGTTTTACAGAAATGTAACACGTGTTTTGCCATGCAATGGCTTCTTCAGGCGTGTCTTCACTAGTGAAAACAAGCCTGAAAAAGCCATTATATCGCGAAACACGTGTAAACGCAACAAACTCACAATGAAATGTTTTCTGAATACGTTATGAATTCTTCATCAAGTATCACCATTGAAGTCGTTTGGGTTCATGTGAAGAGTTTCGTTGCAAAAAGAAACGCGACCTTCAAAATAAAATATTTTAAAATGTCCTTAAAAATGTCGATTTCAAATAATGTCGAAAATGTATAAAAGTGGAAATGGGACCATTCAGATTAGGAAATTGTAAAATATTTTTTCATAACATTCGACGAAGATGCATCGGTCTTATAATTTTTAGAAATCAAAAATGAAAACTATCAAGATATATACGTATAAGAAAATAAATATTCAAGAATAAATGCAATATAATTATATACAAATGAAAAATATCATTAGTTTTGACCAGTATTTTTGATTGAATAAAAAAACGCACCTTACTGCAAGTATAAAATGACCCGAAATCTCATAAAATCTTTTGTTTGCGATTTGTTTTGTATTTATAATGACCATTCATTACTTTCCACTATTAGGAATTAGAGCGTAGTAAATAAACTTTTTTATTTCAATCATTAAAATGCTTTTGGGATTTGGAAATGATTTTGCTTCATTAAAGTTGTAATGAATAAAGAAGGATGAAATCTACCGTGCGACTTGGTGCGCCTATTTATGTTTCAGAGTGGCCTGAGAGTACAGTCATCGCCGTATGTAGCACTAAGGGTTGATGATTTTTTAATTATGGTCAATTATAAGTTTAGTATGATAATGCCGTATTTACGTAATTGAATTTATATGAGTTTGTTTTTCAACAGTCTGCATTGCATTTAATTTTGGGTTTATTGAGGAAAGGTAGAAAGACTTATTCTGAAAATGTAATTTATTTGGGTTGAAGATTGAATTTAAAAATGAAAATTTCTTGGCAAACATATTTATTGGAATGAATGAATCTGAATAAAAATATAATTGAAGATATGATCGAAAAAATAACAAAGGTTTAACTCTGACAGATCGAAATCGCTTGTAGAGTTATCACTATCCTCACTGTACTATCGTTGTCACTATTAGCTCGAACACTTATAATGATTTTGTCTTTTTTTCTCAGCCATATATTGTTTCAGTGATGCCCATAATAATTCTATTGGGTTCAAATCGGGATAATAACGAGGCAATGTAAGTACAGTATGTCCATGATTTTCCATAACCCTATCAATTTCATGCAACTTGAATCGTAATTTATGGATTTCATAAATGGAATGGAGGTAAATTTTTATCATATCATCATATTATCATATCATCATCCCATCTTTCTTCAAGGAAGATCAGGATTCAACATTTCTTACAACCAATTTCTGTAGTTCATTTCGCTATGATTGCCGCCCGATTTTGTGTTGGATTTGAATTTCAGATGTAAAATTTTCACAAATCAATGTTTTCCTCCTGCATTCACAATTATAAGTCTCTGCCCTTTTGAAATTGGTGCAAGCATCCCTTCATTCTAATCATCATTCCAACTCTTCTCATGTGTATGTGAAGTATGCAAAAATTGCAAAAAGTTTAGCGCCATAAGAAACTACTTAGGATTTTGAGCCAGAAGTCGCTATGTTTCATCCATATGAATTATTGTTCGACCTTCACGGAATGTCTTCATGTCTATGAAAAAATTTTTTCGCAACTGCTAAATAGCCGGTTTTTCCATAAGCAGTTTTTTATATATTTTTTTTTCCATTTTCCCCCATGTGAACCCAATTTCTTTCAACACTTTCCTGAGATCCCTTGTAACCATTTTCATTAATGCGACGTAATGTGGAAATTTTTTACGAAGAAGGCCTTTTTCTATGTGTTTCTTTATTAGGCGTTGAGAAAGATAACGACTCGCCATTTTCGATTGTTTTCAGTTCACGAGCTATTCTTTAAATGCTACCCAAACCATGTATTGTGTCTAAATCACAATTTCGTGTCTATTCATCTCAACTTCAGATTTATTGTTGTACCCAATATTGCAATGTTGTAAAATGTTGAGATTCTGTGATACGGAGTAAAAATTCTTGAATATTTTACTGATTTTTGTCAATTCATTAAAATAAGCATTTGCAACCATTGACGGATCCACCCAGTTTCAAAGGGGTGGCTGACCAAAGGATAACTTCATCAATGACTCATAAAAATATTGTTTTGATTTTTCCTATTTTCATGCGTGAATTACCCCATATTTACTAAAGGTTTTATCTGTATAATTAGGGTTTAGTTTGTAAGTGAAATTGTTATGATGTACATGAACACACTTTCATTTTATATTACCATAACTTGAAACAACAAAGAATACAATAAAGTAAATGATAGGAATACTGATATGAATAAATATTATAAAAAAGATAATGAGACTATGGTTTATAATAGTTTCAAGGAGTTCATAGTTTACACGGAATATTTACTTCAGAAAACGAAGTGTAACTTTCTTTTTTTCAAATTGGCGAATTGATCGACAATCTTGTTTGGCTCGATTTTGTCTGCTATTTCTTGATGCATATCATGAGTGCTAACGACACCAGACGGTCTCCGCTTATGGTTGTTCTCATCCAATCCTTCAATAGCCTGAGGGTGGGAAAAGATCTCTCTGCTGTGGAGGTGCTGACTGGAAGAAAGGCAAATATCTTTGGTAGATTGAATGTTGAAGGATAGACTTCATTGTCATACATAAATGAAGCCTTTATGGATGAGTCTGTGATATCATAGCCTGCCCCCTGGTGTTGTTCCCATTTGGTTTTCCAAATAGCAATTTCGCCTTTTAATTGTTTTAATATATTTGATGATAAAAAAAAAGGTATAAAAATCACTTACCATGCTGGAGTGAAAATCAAACAATTTAAACTATTCGCCATACGACTAAACTATACGACTGCACGTAATGAGAAACACTTTGTGAGAATTTTCTTTAAACGGTTTTACAAAAATGCAACACGTGTTTTGCCATACAATTGCTTCTTCAAGCGTGTCTTTACTAACTACACTACATATTCAATGCTATATAAACCTAATTTCACAATTGGAAGTACCAAAAATTTCAAGTATCTGAGTTTTAATTAACCATTTGAAGTTTCATATGTACCTGAGTTTGTAATGAATTAAATGACATGATTTTATGTACCAGTTTCCACAATGGAAAAAAATATTTAGTAACGGGAAGTAATTTATTTCTATTTGGTCACTCAGTAAATTACCCATTTTCAAATCTATTTATTCTTAAACATTTTTGAAGATTGAGTTTCAAACTTTCATCTTCTAAATGTTACATGTCGTAATTCTTATTGAACTCTTGTCCTTCTGCTGAAAGATGGTTTGCAAAAGTGGGAATTCTATTTAGGAAACTACTTCTATGCTCTTCGATTCTATGAAAAAAAAACTGAATACCGGTGTGAAAATAATTTTAAACAATTAAAAAAATTCCAAATCAAAGGGAATCTGCCAATGTTTGCAACTCCGACCCACATTGAACTGTTCGAATCACATCCTACATACACCATCGTGACAATACCTATATTGAATATCATTATCTTATTGATTTTTGGGAAGATTCAAAAACTTAACCTGAGTTTCTAAGGGTTACAGAACACGTTTGTAATAATATAGTGAAAAAAAATGATTTATGTACTAGTACCACTTGATGTGCGCTAATCTGTAAAATTATAAATCAATTATTTCACAAGAAGACGTCAATTTCACAATATTGAATCACATCAAACCACATACATTCATTTATGTATTTAAGTAATGGCATTAATAATCGCAAAACAATTTTCTGTTGCTTTTCGACGCTACAGTTTTTTATGGAGAGGAATGATCTTTCATGAAACAAAATTTTCCTAACTTTGCTCTTCTATTCTAACTGGTATGAATAGTTCTCATCATTATTATATCACAAGCTTCCGTTGAACTTCATCTGTTGAAGTGTCAAATAAATCTCGAAACTGAATTTTGAATACCGGCCGCTTAGCCTGAAATTTTACACACACTCATTCAATTAAATGACTCTATGTTAAATCCAATATGTCGGACGCTCAATAATTTTCATTGTCATGCCTATGATCAAATGAAACTGTTTAAAGAACGGAATATGACATATAATATGACATAAATTGACATAATTCTAAATTCAATATGGCAGACACCATCTTATTGAGGAACTCAAAACCTACAAGCAATGGGTGACCTGAAATACCAGTATGTTTCGGTTTCGAAACATGTGGACAATCCTGAGCTCGATCTATAGTATCAACAACAGCAAGAATATTTAATTGTTCATTCGAACATAAATTTGGTAAAATTATTGCCTTAATAGGGATAATCGGTTCACAATGCCTTACGGATTTCAGTTTAAAAGTAACTTCCTCATTAGATTTAACATGACTCATTCAACCCAGACCATTAATAGTTGGTATCCAAAGCATTACAGCATTTCAGAACGAAGTTTTTCAGAGATTCAAATGAATGATTAGCGTTACTGGTGATTTTTTTTTCCAATTCGAAAATAGTTATAGTTTCTTGGTCTAACCGTTCAAAAAACATATGATATATTATGAAATATCACTGATCCACTGGAAATTTCATGTTTTCAAGAGCGGCGGGATTCAATGAGGAAGTATCTATGAGCGATCTTAAACTGCGAATATTTATTGCATATATGACAGAACATTACGTATAATATTTTCATGGTTTGTGAAATTTCGTTCTGGAGATTTCAGCCTCAAAGATGAGCCCTGTAGTGGTCAACCTACAGTAATCCATGACGAGAATTTGAGGACTCAGGTGGAAACTGAACCATCACAAATGGTGCGTATAGGAATAGTCAAAAAGCTCGAAAAGTTCGACAGAATTTGTCACTTTTCGAGGTCTGTTCTTTTTTTTTGCGAAACCAAAACGATATTTTTTTGGACCGGATCGTCACGTGTGATGAAAACTGGATCATTTACGATACCAGCAGATGTCAGGACAGTGGTTGGATACCGATGATCAACTCAGTTACTTCCCAGAGGCCAGAATCCACCAAAAAAGGCCATGGTTACTATATGGTAATCAGCGGCTGGTGTGATTTACTTTCTGCAACCGGGAAATCAACGGAATGTACCAAAAATTGTGCCTGCAACAGCCTGCATTGGTCAACAGAAGAAGTCTGATCCTGCTCCACGACAACGCCCGTCCGCACGTTTCACAAATCACAAATAAAACGGATTGAGCATCAAAGTTTCGCTTCAGACACCATAATTCCCATACCTCACGCCAACCGAATACCACATTTTCGAGCACTTCAATAACTTTCTCGCCGGTAGAACCTTCTCCAATCAGGACTAGGTCTCGTCTATATCACCGAATCTCGAGTACGCAATTTTCGATCAAGTTGAATAAGTAATCACTGAGATAATACAGTTTAGTTCAAAAAAGACTCAAGAAAATGGACGAAACTTTCGAAACAATCTAATTATGAGTTCAAACTTAAGTTAACACTGAGATATGCACTATCTGTAACTCACAAGAGCCTGAAAACATCCTCAATGAATTCCACACCTCTCATTCTTCACATTCTCATTCAATAATCATTAGACAAGGGCGGTGTCTCGTCAATACCGTAGGGGTGCCGAATATGATAAGTGAGCACTGGAAGGACGCTTTATTTCGATGAATATAGGCCAAAACCGCATATGCTGGACACGACGACAGCAAATGTACCGCTTCGCGGTAGTTTCCGACTTCACCATACTTGATCCAAAAAAAGGAAAGGTCTTCGATGGTGTTGAAGTATACTTTATGTATCAGTTTATACTTGTGTAGTCCCAGTTCACCGAACGGATTCCAATTCGGTGACATGAATCTATAGACACCCCATTCAATGTTGAAAACTGAACCAAGTTCATCTGCCTCGTACCTACGAGCTGTTCTCAACTTCTGTTCTCTCATGGACGCCGTCTTTACCTTTCTGTTTTGTAGGCGCTATAAACTTAAAAGTCTATGGGCCCTACTATTGCTAGGGAAAGTATAACCGATGATTTGAGAAGTGAACTCTTAAGGAGATGCAACATTTTCCTAGTCTCAACATCGAATCGACACTATACAGCTTCATGCGAGTCTAGTTTACTACTCCATATAAGTAGAATGGAATCGAAACGAAAATATATTTGTAGTAGAAATTTAGTTTTCCTTGATGATTCCGACGATCCAATTTGTTAGAATTTGTGCTGAAAATTGCCAGAGAGACAGTTTTTCACTGTGGTTATCTCTTGAGAGTAGAGAAGGTGTCTCCTCTACTCCTGAGTGACGTTGTTACGCACGGATATAACTGTATGTATCTTCGACATCCTGATGGTAGAGGATGCTTCGATGGAGGTGGCACATCTTTTCCGTAATCTCCGCATCGTCCGCCGTTGAGATGGATCATTTCACATTTGTCTATCCCGAATTCCATATCGATAGTATGCATGTAATCATGTAATTTTCAAAAAGTCAATGAAGTAATTGAAGGTAAGAAAGAGATGAAGGAAACAACATCACTTGTGAAATAATATGGATGGTAAATTATGCTAAATCAACCAATAGACATGAAGACTACATGATAGCATAATAAATGGATTAAGAACTGGCAATAATATGGGAAGATGGAAGAGATGCAATGAAACAAGAGATACAAGCTTTAAATGATAACTTTAACGTTATTTGAACTTTCAGAAAGCAGGAAAGCAGTCAAACTTCTGAACAAAACCCTTCGAAACCCTCAACCCTACTATGCAATATTATATTCAGAGTAGCAGCAAACTACAATGTTGAGTGATTGAAATTATGTCAGTACTGCTGAAAGTAAAAAGAATCCTTATATGAAGGATTTGAAGGTGAAGAAAGATTTAAAACAATTACCCAGAAACTGAAGGACTAGAGAAGTAATGCCTGTATCTATAATGATGTAAACAGAAATATAATTTCATTAGGAATTACACGTTAAATGGTGAGACCTCGTTAGTACTTCGCTCGCACAGGGGCGACAGCTGATTTACGGAAAACAGATTTAAATATAAACAGATTGGTCACGACATCATCAGTTGTATGTGCGTTAACTGCAGGGGCAAAGCAACGACTGACATGATTTTGGTAATTTATTCACTCTTTAATAAATCGGTTCGATAATGACAAAAAGTGATCCACAAATTTCTTATCATCAGATATAAATAGGCTAAATTGGTATTTGGGACCACTAGGACTAGATCATTTTCTGATTTTAACGACTTGGTCAGCGAATTGAACGTTAAAGAAATTACCTACCACAGTTCTGATATGTTAACGATTATTTTTGTTAAACAATAAAAATAAAATTTCTTTTCCTTTCAATTCGAAGATTTTCTTTCCCATTTCATGCCGAGGTGTTATATTTCTGGTGTTATTCAAGAATTCTAAACATTATTCCTGAAACATTGACTCCTTCAAATCAAACAGATCAATTGTCAACACGTGTTTTTCAAAATCTGAAAGCTTGTTGGTGATCATCATTCGACAGTATCATGGATACGTAGTACGTGCCTAAGGTGCGTTATGCTTATGCGTGAGTGTGATACTGGTCTACTAATTGGCAGGCTGACCAGGAAACGCTTGGAATAGAACAAATGGCGAGCCCAGTGTAAGCAAATTATTGTTCTGAAAATAACACGAGTACGTGCATCCTATATTCTTGTAGGAGGATATTGGGATGAAGAGGGGCAAAAGAACTCAGATGTTTTAGCCCCACTTCCATTTTGAAACCTCTAGATACATTGTAAACATCATGAGCTAAGTCCTGAACTTTGAAGCATTATTCAGTAAATTGATGTAACTAACCACATCCACATTAGTGGCTGAAGCATTTCATCTAGGATTCCGATTGAACCTTTGACTTGATTGAAAACAAAAAATTATGTTCTCTAACGCTTGCGCACCATTCCCAAAAACTATGAAGAATTGATAAATGTAAGCCTTTTCTAGAATTGAAGACTATGGAAAACAACGAAACACCCAACTGCAAGCGGCCTTGATGACCTCAACAAGATTCACTAAATAAGATCCTTGGTATTTTGCAAGTTTTCAGATCACAAAAATTGACAGAAATTGTTTTTACAATACAAAAACACGGTACCGTCTACAGAAGATTGTACGCATACAGAAAAAAGGTTTTTTTATCTTCTATAAACATGTATTAGCTATTTTCTTTGATTGGTTTTTAACGCATTTGGTTTCTTGAATTTTGTTCCAACTATATACTATCAAATATTTTGAAGTTCACTTCTATTTTTAGTTTTGGTAATATTCCTGTTTTGTAATATTCCTGTTTTGTTTTTTTTTTCAATATTTTGATTTTTCGAGAAACTGAATTCACTAATCGTTTAGTTAACCAGTTTTTAATTTTTTTTCCATTTAGTTTGCATTAACTATTTTATAGAATTACACGCATTTTGTAATCCAGTGCCACTTATTCTTATAATATGGAGGCGCTGTCTCAATCGATTTGTTATACAGCCTTATTTCATTCAGATATCCTCCAAATGTGAATATCCCTATCAATGGCAGTGCAAGATGTGAATTTAATGTGGGCAATATACATTTCGCGAGGCCCTCTGATGATGCAAGAGAGAAGAGAAAGGGTTTATAAAATAAAAAAATTGAAATTAAACAATTTTTTATTCATTGAGAAACATTCACCAAAAATTTAACTCATGTACTTTTTTGGAACATTGAATAACAAAATAAAAAAGGCTACTGAAAAGTAATGGAAAAACATAATGTCGTATCAAAACTCCAGTCAAAGTCACTGACGCTGTGGCTATTTAATCACTTTACTTCAATAAAATAACCATTTCTTTTCGTTTCTTTTTGCTTAACCAGATTCCTTTTTTTTTCTCTATCTCTCTCAGTTCCTGAATCTGACGTGATTGATGGATTATGAAGAATACACCAAAATTTTACACGTAACCTGTAAAAAAATAATAATAACATTTATAGGTATTTTTTTCTTTCCTTAAGTATAATTAACTCATGAGAAGTGGACTAAATTGTTTGAATAGAAATTGGATAAAAATAATACATAATAATATTATTCTGTATATTACCTACTTTAGTATCTCACTAACGTAATATATGTTTAATATAATAAAAAGTAGGTGATAGACATAATTTTTAATCATGTAATGTTTTGTATAAAAACTATGAGGTTAAGTATAATAAATACTTTTCTTACCTTATTCGTGATAAATAAAATACAGGTGTTATCATTTTCCTTGACAACACAACCCGAATTTCTACTCATCGAACATTAAACAAAGGTATTCCTTTCTGAATCGGGTTCTTTTGCCATATCGCAGTTTTACAGGAATTTTTGACGTGATATCAGATGATTTCTGTTGATGAACTCCAAATCGAGGGTTTCACTTCCAGGAATGTCTTGAATAAATATTGAGAGACTTAAAGGTGATAAATCCTCATTTTCTGAGACGTAAGTTAATGGCCGACTATTTACAATTGCCTCAAAATCACAACCCCCCATGAGCAGGTTAGCAAACGTATGCGCTCAAGTGAGGTTTCACCAAAACCAGAGGCAAAAAAGCCCTGCACGGCTAAATCTAAGGCACGTCAGGTGTAGTTGATGTGCAAAAAACCCTCATATGGGAAGGTTGTCGTGGGTATCAAGGTGGGAATCTTGCAACTTGACTATCCGACTACCTCATTAACAGAGCATGCTCAGTGCCTGCCCCGCTGGAGACCGAATCAGGTCTTTAGAGTTCGGCAGAGCCGTAGTCTTACCATCCGACCTGAAATACCACTCACCATATAAACTAATCGGCTTCGTTAAGAAGCTGGGTTTGTTTGGCCGAGTGAGAATAGGTGTGAGCCACAATAAATCCTTGCGGGTTGCGGTGGTATTATTGAAATTTACCATTGTTTGTTCAACAATGCTATCCTTAGTCTTCACTTCACCTGGATCTTTCATTCCTAGAATATCTAATGTCCATGAATCCGCCAACGAACGATTAGAAACAACAAAAATACCTACAAAAAAGTCGAAAAAGTCAACGAGCGATCCATGTATGTGAAGTGTAAAAAATGGAACGAGTAGTAAAAATTTTTATAGATGGTTCGAATGACTAGGTCAGGTTGTCATATAAGGATGAATGCTGTTGAATCTAGCAGGTATGGATTTTCCAGCCAAGTTAAAAAATATTATAAAATTTGAGGTCAATATTTATGGGTTGGAAAATAGTTTCAACAATGGTAAAATTGAATATGAAGCTATAGGCCCGTTACACAATTCAAAACAAAGATTTAACATTCACGTGAATTTGCCGGTAATGTGCGGGCCATAAATTTCAAAATTGATGAATTTGATGAATGTGTACCTGTGAATATTTTGAAATTTGAAAATGTCGAATAACAGTTGGGAGTTCCAGTCGTTACGCTGATTTTGAATATATTCTGAAACCTGTGCTTACAAATGAGTCAAATCTAGCCAACTCTCAAATAAATAAACTTATCTTCATGAACTTCATGAATGAACTTTCTCATATCTCATTAGCGTAAAAGTTTTTATCGATTCGAAGGACTAGGATAGCTTGTCATATAACGATGAATGCAAGAGATTTTGAAGATCCCCGAAAATATTTTCGAAAAAGGGGCTTAGAAGGATGACCTTGTCGGAACAACCAACGCTAGACAAGAAAATTGACAAACTCATATTAGCCATCTCCAAATTGAGGAATTGTATCTGACAACATAATTTTTAAGATTAGATATAGAGAGGCAATGACCACTCCCCTTATGAAGACGATCTTTAGGAAATACAAAGAAAACTTAATCCACGTTTATTAAAGAAGAACGAGGCTCCTCAAGGTGCTCTGTTACAAAGCCACGAGATTCGTCATTTATCTTTTACTGCAAGGAAGCTAAATGAAACCAAAGCCCAAAAACAAAGCATTTATGCTCTAAGACCGCTGTTTCGTCTCAATGAGTCAAGCAATGCACTCGTGATTCAGCCTAGCACTTCCGATAGTACCTTATGTCATCAAAACAAGACGTCTGGTGATAGACCATGAATACTTTCTGGCTCTCTGATTCAATCTAGTTTTCTTGCAGTAGAAGGCAGGACGAATTTCAAAGCTTGTGTTTGCAATCGTTTATTGTGCCTTCTATAGATGGCGGTTTTATAAGAGGAGTTGTCATCTCTTCTACTCACTCAGGCTTGTCCTTTTAGGACATGTGTATCCAGCAATGTGTGAGACTTATGGGGCGACACAACGCTGCCATGATTTCATTTCATCATATTCCTAAATTCTACCTTATCTTTCCGTTTCTCATTTTTTATTTCAATACACTTCCATATCTCAAAAATAATTCTTTGTCCTTTGAATGCGATTCATGACTCCAATCTCCCCTAGAAAATTCACCTCTCTGAGAATTACTATTTCTTACTGAGTTAGTGCCACACTGGCATCTCTTTGGTCACACTTGATATGCAGTCGGTGAGTTCTTTCTAGGAAAGAAGTGTCCTAGCCTAGCATAAAATATGATCACTTTCATTTCAGAATGCAAATGAATGTCTATTTTCTGTAATAAAAACAAAGAGAGGGAAAGGAAGGCAAACATGAAGTTCAAACATTGAAATCACATTGAACTTATTCATTTTATTCAACTAATTGAACGTAACTCAATGCATTGCTTTCAATTCCTTGTATAAATTGACAAAGGAGTTTTACGGAAATATACAATTCAATATTTGATTGTATTGCATATTCTGACACGTTCTACCACACAAATCATTTTCCAAATCTCAGGGGAACGCAATGCCGCAGTCCACCGGGATATGAAAGATATAGTTGTTGTCCTGAAGTAATTTCAAAATCGTATTAATATTCACTTGAGTTGTATCTATGCCCTGATTGTTTTCTTTCAAATTATTTATTTTTGTGATGGCTTCTGACTCCGTAAGCCATCACTTCCTAGTATATATATATATAGGGTTGCGAAAATTCTATTGCACACTGTCTCAGTAATGAATGTTTAAGAATGCAATTGAATTATGTTGGAAAATTCAGACTATGGTGATATCTTTATCTGCAGTTCATTTTCCCAGTAGTAGCCTAATAATAGGCAACTCACGTTGGTAACTAAAGTTGATAAAATTACCATTCAATAATTTTTCCTTCAAAAATATAATTATAAATCTCCCTGTATATTATCCATTAGTCTCTGTGCGAACTATCGAATACAATCTATGTCGGCGCTACGCCTACCATATTCCTTCGAATCGAAGGTGTGAATTCAACAAAGACAGAGAAACGGTCAAGTGTTGTCTCTCGTATCCTCGAATGGTTCCAGCAAATAGTGAGTTTTTTAAAATAGGTTTGTTGATCCTCGTCCCACGAATTTTGGAATTCTTGGTGCACGGTGAAAATAGGACATTCAGTCAGTAAGTGAGTGTACTGGAGATCAGCGACTTGGTATTGTTATAAAGTTTTGTCGATTTGAGGATTATTGCAGATATAAATCATCATATAGGAATTAGTTTGATGCTTTAATTGATACCAATTCTGAAATTTCCTGCTTTTATGGATTTGTGCACTGAACTCCACTGGACTGCAAAACCGGAAAATATTTCGTTTGGTGACATAGTGAAATTATTCCAAACATGTTATAAACCAACTCGTGTGGTATTTGCAGAACGTTTTGCATTTCATGCAACCAAAAAGTGGGTGTCCGAAACTATTCAAGAGTATGCGATTCGTCTTCGCGGTCTAGCAACGCATTGTAAATTCGGAACATCATTAGATAATGCACTACGTAACAAATTCATCTGTGGGTTTGAAAAAGGTAAAATTATGTGAAAGAAACATTTTCAAAATTTAAAACCTATCGAAACTCAATTGAAATATGTGACCTATGTCGGAGATGAAATAGTAACACTGGGTAAAATAGATATGCATGTAACATTAAATAATGAGATGAAAAAAGTTAGATTTTTTTGTTATAAGTCGGGGAGAGCAAATCTACTTTTAGGAAGAGACTTCATAAAAATGTTTAATTTTGGATTCAGTCCACTAAATTATAAAAAACTATCAAACGATCAGATAATTGATAATTTAATAAATGAGTATCCAGAAGTATTGGTACTCCTACTATGACCGCTGATAGACTACAGAGATACGCTTTGTTTCTTAGTTCATTTGATTTTGACATCCAGTAAGTCAGCAGTGATAAAAACTGTGCGGATTTTTTGTCACGACTCCCAATTGAAAATATGACAAATGATTTGTTTGAAGGTGGTTGACAATGTTTCGTGGTGTATTTCATCAGTTCGGACTTCCATTGTCTAATATTATATAACACATAACAACACAACAACATCATACCCAAAGGTTTTTTGCTGAAATCGACAATCCCAGGAGGGAGAGAGCCAAACGAATATTGGAACGCGCCAGCCGAGCACTAATAAGGTCTCAAATTAATTATCACCGTTGGAAGAGGTCAACTCTGATGCAGGATGCCATAGAACGTTTTGAAGAAATAAGACGAGAGACCTTGGAAGAGGATCATGGACCAATCTTTGCCAAGATTGAAAGCACGTGTTTGAAGATCCGACAAGACATGTAGAATACCCACAATAGTAAGTGGGGAAAGTTAGTAAGTTAACAATGCCCAAATGCAGAACAAGAACTGGACAACTATAAAGCCGCCAACGTCATTAACATGAGTTCCCGTCCGATCATGGACATAGAAAAATCTTTGTTGAGTGAAGGTCTAAACTTCACCATTGCACCAACATCTGTGCCCCCTTTGAAAATAATAACTGCAGTAGAATCCACCAGTTCCCTTATTGATCAGATCGAGGCAGAAGAATTCAGATGGAAAATCAGAGAACAACTAGATCGAGAACCAGTTCCAACTTCTAACATCAGCAATGAAGAACGAAGAGCTCTGAACGGGCTAAGGAAAGACTGCACCATCAAGATCTCACCTGCAGATAAGGGAAACGCTTCTGTTGTGATGGATACTGATCTCTACGAACAGAAGATCAAAGAGGTGCTTCAGAAAGGAAAATACACGAAGATCGTAAGAGACCCTACTGCTCAGATCGATCATTAGATTCAGTACAACATCAGGACCTGCTTCAGATCTGGGAACACTATCCGTAGTAGCTTCACAAAAACCAGGTCACCAAACGCGGACTGTGATTCCAAGAATTGCATTAACCGGGTACCCTGCGAGTGCGGAGAATCATACATCGGTGAAACTGAGAGGCCGTTGAAAGTTCGCATTGCTGAGCACAAGAAACACACACAGCGAGGAGAAACCAGCAAATCCGGAACAGCACAGCATGTTTACACTCATCAACATAACATCAAGTGGGCTCAAGCTGAAATCATCCACAAAGAGGAACACTGGCTTAGGAGAAAATTCAAAGAATCCGCGTATATTTTGTCTAACAACGCATTTAGTCAAGCTAGCGTAAAGATACGTAACATATGGAAACCTCTATTCAAGCGAAAGACGATCAATTCCCGCCAAACGGTCATCTACCGCTGAAAAACCAATGAAGCGGAAAGAGTGAAGGGGAGATAGGTGAAAGCATTCAAGCGACCTATAAATAGTAAGATCTCGGAGAAATAAGTGCAGTCATCACCCGAAGATGATTGTGGATACTAACAATCGAAACATCGTGACAACTTGGTTTGAAATCTTTTGATTTTTTAATTTTATTTTTCAATTTTTAATTTTTAATTTTAATTTTTTCAGCTTTCATTTATATTTCAATTTTTATTTATTTAGTTGTTTGCTTGTATGTTATTTATCTGTAATTTCAGTTTTTTGTTTAATGAAATTGTTATTTTCGGTTAATCTCATCAATTTTTTAATTGTTTTTCCAGGGTTTTCTAATCAATTTATATTATATTAGACAATGGAAGTCCGAAATGATGAAATATGACAAATGATTGTTTTACCGAGGAAGATAACTATGTGACATTGAATTATATGAATAACTTTTTTTCCAGATCAATTGCCCTAACACCAAACTGATATTTTTGCACTCGATGCGCTTTTCGTCAACAAAGTTAGCATCCTCAGGAGAAGAAAATTGATACCTAGTCTAATCTGGTTAGTCCAATACACGAGAGGGCTTCAACAGATATTTGATAAAGTAAATATAAAAGTTGCATAAAAAACTTCTCATAAATTGCAACAGCTTCTTGGTAATCCAAAAGATAGACTAGAAAACACAGAAAGGTCGGGGATGTACGAAATCAGTTGTCAAGATTGCAACAGCAAATACATCGGCCAGAGCCGACGAGCGATTAAAACCCGCTTGAAGGAGCATTGTGCACATATCAAATACGGAAGGATAGAAAAAGCCAGTGTCGCCCAACATGCTCTAGACAAGGACCACAGAATTGGTGAAAACAATCTGAAACTGATTAAGCATGTGCATGACACCAGGCTACTCGATAGTATATAAGGACTAACCAGACTAGATTAGATATCAATTTTCTTCTCCTGAGGATGCTAACTTTGTTGGCGAAACGCGCGTCGAGTGTAAAAATATCAGTTTGGTGTTAGGGCAATTGATCTCGAAAAAAGTTATTCAACCTTCACACCAAAGGTTCCAATCTCATCGTTATTGAATTATAACACTGAGAATGAACAAGTACCAATTGATGTGAATGTTATGAAAAATGAAACAAAATCGGATGAAATTTTGAAAGTTGTAGTAAATTATGTGTTGAACGGCTGGCCGGAAAAAGTAGATATTCAGTGTAAACCATTTTTCAGAAAAAAAAAAAAAAAATATCAGTGGAAAATAATATTTTGATTTGGGGATACCGGGTGATAGTACCGAGCTCATTGCGAACGAAAATTCCATCATAGCTACCCAAAAATCATTTGGGGATGGTTGAAACGAAGACATAGATCTTATGTGAATGAAGAAATTGAGAAGACCTGTTGATCGTGTCCCTCCAAGTCCCTCCTAAAAGTGAATTGCAACCTTGGCCAATTCCTAATAGAGTATGGCAATCAATGAGAAAATGTTTTTGGTAGTTCTAGATGTTTTGTCAAATTGGGGGAAGTTTTCATTCTAAATTCTATCGCACTGTACTATAATGATACTGCGGAGTCTTTTTGCACAATTTGGTTTACCCAACCAAATTGTATCAGATAACTGAGACATTCATGTCTACAGAATTTCAAGAATTTTCAAGAAAAAATGGAATTATTCATATGACGTCACCACCGTATCATCCAGCATTAAACGGGGCGGCAGAAAATAGTGTTAAAACTATAAAACATTTTATTATGAAGGAGTTGCAAAGCTAATATGATTTTATGGGTGACTTATAAGAAGAAAAACTTAACTGAACAATCTTTAAATAACTTTCTTTTAATTTATCGAAATACAGAACACTGCAGTACTGGGGAGTCAGCAGCCCGTATGATGTTGGGTAGACCCTTAAAAACTAGATTAGATTTACTCAAACCCAATTATATCGGAGTGCGTGAAAATAAATCGATTGGTGCAGTGAGGGAAATATTGACAAAGGTGCAGAGTAAACAAAAATAGGCATTATAAAGAAAAAAAACGACTTTGTATGCAAGATGGAGAATATGTGTTAGTATGAGATTATAGAAAATCTAAACCTACTTGGGTTACTGGAATTATTGTAAAATCGATTGGACGAAAAGTTTTTTAAGAATTCCAAATACTACACTTATATGGAAACGTCACATGAATCAGTTGTTGCCCCTGTATCGTCGTGAAGAAACTTCACTTCCTATTATCAATAATGGACTTTCCGAGAATCCGGAAACTTCAACGGAAGATTTCGAATTAACAACGGAAACTGGAGAAAATCCTATAGATTCGCAGGAGGCAATTTTTGGAATAATTCCAAAACAAGTTGTATTCGAAATCTTCATTAGTGTTATATTTTTTCTTTTTATATAATGTGGTTAGCAATTTAAGTTTATTTTGTTTTCTTCGATATTAGAGGAGGAAGGAGGAAAATTGTACTGTATCCGAATTGTTTGAGATAAAAACTGTACAATTTTTGTATGCGCTGGGCCGTGACCTTAGGAGAGCAGTTCAGTTGAATTTGGGAAATAAAATGGAATGAATGAAAACCGTGTATGATTGTTAAAAATAGTGAAGTACATTACACTGCTAAAACCAAGAAATACCAGTGCAGGCTCTTCCTTAATTATATAAATTTTATTGTCATATATATGAGACCATATTTTTTATGTTATAATAATAGAGTTTTATTTTGTGAGCCAATTGTAGCTATATTTGAAGATTCATATATATGAACGATATGTCGTGAGATTAATGCAAATATCCACCAGAGTTATCAAATTGTATTGGTTAAATGATATCGAGTAAATCAATTTTTTTATTAGCCATTAAGTGTTGGTTATTTATGATCAGTTGTTATTTATAATTGTCGATTATATTCCTTTTCCGTTTGAGTCAGTTTCTTGGCCACACAAAACCGTATTGAACATTTCTTTTTTTTAGAGTTCCCACGCCCACACCACTGAGTGAGCAGGCTGGTTTTGGTCAAGAAACAATAATTCAGAATAATGTCATATGTTTATAGTATCATTTTCATCTCATTGTAGATGGAGGTTCAAATTGAAATAATAGTAACCTAGTATTGGAATTGCCCCCGTAACACATAAAAAATATGAAAAAAATTATGAAAGTTTTCAATTGAATTTCATGAAAGATACAATAAGCACTCATTTTATTTTTTATATGACGTTTCGTTCACATAGGGCCTTATCTTTTTTTCATATATAGACATGTATTTTTACAACAAATTCTAACTTCTCTTTCAATTCTGCTCCGTATCTCTTACATTTATAGAGATAGAAGTTAACTTTCAAAGTTTACCCGCCCGTTATAGGTGAAATTTAAAATTTTCGAACATCTTGAAGGTATTCAATGAGTTTTAAAAAATTTCTATAGCTGAGTAAATATTTCCAGAAACTCTTTCATCGCTTTTGAAAGTACTATGCAATGAGTAATGAATTTCAGAAAGTACAAATGTTTTTTCAAGAAAAAAAATTTGTCAAATTTGTCAAATTGAATTCTAATGAAAAAAACAATATTTGGAAGATAATGACTCACTTATTAATTCTAAAAACGTGTTGATTACAAAAAAATAAATAAAACAATTCGCAGTTCAATATCCAAGGCCACGTGATGAATTTCTCTAGTTGTTAGAAATTATATTTTGATATATTGGATTTTGTTTATCATAGGTCTTTGTACTATGTACATTGCTGTTTTTCAGGAATTTCACTTCTTGAATCTATTTACATTAATGGTAATATCTAGTCAAGAATGTGAGAACTTCATATACGAATGAGTACGGAAAACTATAAAGGGTTCCAAAGTATCTGGAACGTATTCTGGATTTGTTGAACCTTTTAGTTTCAGCCTCAGTTTTAGAAAATTTTCTTATAGCAAGAATTCAAACGAAAAATACGGTGAACTAGCTAAAAATCTACGTTTACTTAATTATATAGAAAAAATCACCAATAAGGCAAATTATGCCGACACATCGGATATACAATAGTGAGAATGACAGTGTTACGTGTAAGTGAAATTTCACTTCTTTCATTCACTATATTCTGTAGCAATCCTGTGAATGATATCTGATAACGAATGTTTGTAATATAAACTGAATAGAGAAAAGTGTTCAAATAAAAGTATTAGTATTGTCGCGCACCTATCACGTGGTCCAAGTGGTCATCAGCAGCTGAAGGAAATAAAATTAAAAAAGCGATCGGTATGAGAATTGAACACAGGACATCGGTGTGGTAAGCTTTGTCCTTAGCTTCGACATCAACGCGAGATGTTGGAAATGATTGCGAATTGTTGACATTTATGGCGGTTGTTTTGTCTTGGTGTGAGTATGTCTGAGTATGAGATTGGGTGGAAAACGATGTTACGTATGTACTTGGTAAACAAAAATTTGTAATATAATGGCATTCAATTTTATAAGGGAAAGAAACATATTTTGAAGCAATTGAATTATTTGGATATTCAAGTGTTCAATCGAAAATTATCTCAAGCAAGAAGAAATCAGCCTCAGAGTGGAACTTTTGATGCGCTCGTCCCTTCTGGAACAATGGATGATAAAGAGAGCTTTGTCCGTAAAGGCGGTGGAAGTGAGAAGAGGATTATGTTGATTAGTAATTTTGTAGCCGAGACCGAAATGCGAGTAGTTGAAATGAGCTTGTGAAAGTTCCCTTTTGCAAAATGTATATGCATATTTTCTTTCGGGTAATTCTCACCGCTAAGGGTAAACACTATATTGGTGACATTCAGATGATTGAATATTGTTAGATCATTGTAGACTTTAGTGTAAACACGATTATTTTGGAAAGATACAATCACATAGTGAGAGCTTTCAAGGAAAGAGAAATTCTTGACGGCCCATATTTCATTTTTTGCACCTTGTGAGAGAGATGCTGCCCTCTCTGAAGTTTCCATTTTCTGAACGGTATGAGAATAGGAGTGTCAGCTTGGATAGCTTTCAAAAGTTGCAATTCAATACGATCATGCCGAAAGATTCGTTTAACTTTGAGTTGAAAATTTTCAATTTCAGCTTCAATTTTTGGTGTTAGTGCAGCAGGAGTTTCTTCTATTCTGAAATAGATGCTAATGTAACGAATCTGAAGCTTCCCCTGACCGATATGTCGGCCAGCTAACAAACACATGACATCACCGCAAAAGGAATGCAGTCGGCAACCGCCGATTAAACTTTAGTTGATGAATTTCAGTAGTTCGGACTTCCATTGTCTGATATTATATAAAATGATTTGAAATCCCTGAAATAACCGAAAAAGAAGAATTAAAAATTAAAGAAGAAGAATAAAAATGAATTGCTGAAAATAAGAATTATATTAA